>JALIZH010021461.1:0-45785 GCA_030522465.1 Rhipicephalus appendiculatus
GTTGCTGTAGCTGAAGTTGTCAACATGATATACCTGGACACAGCGTATCGTGAATCCAGCGCCAGGACACCAAGAAGCACGTAATGAACACTGGCACTCGATATCCGCGTCTTCAAAGAAAAGAGGTACGGTGTGGGCTCCTGAGTAATCAGGTAACCTACTCCTGCGCTCATGCGTACACTACCACGCTGCGCTTCAGCAAGGCGGGAGGCAGAGGTTCGTAGCTTGAGCCGCGAGCGCGAACAGGCGTTCTACGTCCTGCTGGCCTCTGTCTCGCTCCACCAAGGCAAGACGTTCGCCCGTCCACATCGCTGCCTTGCGGCCGCGCTCACTGCAGCAGTTTCATTAGTCGGTGCTTTCGCACCCGAACTAGCTGTCGGCGAAACAACGTTGGTGCATGTGGAGAATGCACAACTCCGACAAAGAGCCGTCACACGCTAACGCGAAGCCAAAGGCAAAGAACATAACTACATCGGCCACTCTCCGATGCTAGCGCGGCAGGCCCGTAGCCAGGGGGGGGGGGGGCTAGGGCCCCCCCCCTCCGGGAAATTCGGTTCGAGGGGGGTATTTTACCAAGAAAAGATAAGGAAAATAGGGGGTTTCAAGGTTTTCAACAGGTGCCCCCCCCCCCCCCCGAAAAAAATTTCTGCCTACAGGCCTGTAGCGCGGCGATTGTTTTCACTGCTAGCGAGACGCACTTCTCTTCCCCGCTCACAGGCGGCGACACCGACCCGCCACGCCAACAGAGAGCACCGTGCGAGAGAGAATCTGTGAGAGATATAAGGCGCGTTGGTAGCGAGCCGTGCAACTGCTGCGATAGCTCAGTCGGTAAGAAACCGGGCGCCCTTCGTCGCGGGCCAAGAGTCAGAGGTTCGAATCCCGGCGGGGGAACATTTTCATAATAATTTTTCTTTCTCATTTGGTAGCGTTAATTATATAAACGTCATATCCGTAACGGATATGCTTGCTGGACCCCGGCATAAAACACTTTCGTGTTAAAAAAAAAGACTCTCTCATGCCTACACATGAATTCTTAGAGCAGTTTTTACATAGGTAATTACAGAGATAATAGATAAACACGAAGAGCACTTTTTTAGCTGTAAGTATACAGAATAGAATATTCACGCACCGAAAAAAAAAAAGCACCGGGGGCAGAATAGAAAACTGGTCCCCTTGAGTTGCGGATGGAGACTTCGCAGACAGAAGATTTCAAAGCTGTCAACCCCTCCTTGGGCGAACGCATCAGTTGTTGCCTTCTCCAATAGTCTGACAACGTTCCCGTCCTGAAAAAAAAACGATTGAAAACGGAATTCCAACGCTACAGAGAGAGAGAGAGAAGTTTAGTGAAAGGCAGGGAGGTTAACCAGAAGAAAATTTTCGGTTTGCTACCCTGCACTGGGGAAGGGGTCAGGGGGGTAGAAAGATAAGGAGAGAAAAAGAAAAGAGGAAGTGATGACCAAAAAAAGGAAAGAAAACGCGCACACACTCAAGCACGGGAGTGTCATAGTTGTTTGGCAAGTCCGGTTGACCGCAAAAACCTCAGCAGCGCCTTCGTCGCTTTCCGGTTTGAAGCTCGAATGTTCCTGTGCTCCAAAATTGACTGCTCGGAAAGCGGCCAACGCTACAAATTACGCAGACGCATCACGGAAACGTCGTTTCCTCGACTCGGCTGAGTGCAAGCTGCGAACCATCGAGTCGCAGAAACGCGTATTTAAACTATGCGGAATGATAAACTGGCAAAAAAAGCAAAACGCACTTCCTAGCCAGCAGTCATGTCAGAGACGCAAAAGTTAAACTATGAGTGCTTTAATTTCATTGCTTCGAGGAACATCGATATTAACCGTAACCTCGTGCTCTCCACGATTCCGCTATATTGAAAAACAATAACTGTTGCCGAACTGCAATGGAGCTATGCATGTGTGGCTGCGAACGCAAACCGCATACTCACCTTTAGTTTTTCGGAGCATGGAAGAATCTTGCGAACTCGGATGGTCTTGAAGTATCCGTGCACCATTGCGCGATGTACGAATTCTGTATGCCGTTAACCATCACGTCGCAAGAGCGCACACGCAGACACCGCAATAACTACACACGCCCGCCAAGTAACGGAACATAACGAAACTTTGCATAACCGCCGGCGGCTTCGACGGGCTCCGATGGCAGCGGCGAAGCACGGCTGCGCGCAGCCCGCGCCAGCGCGGGGAGCACGGGGAGCACAGCTTTGCCGGCACGGCTGCAAGCGCTGCCATTGGCTGCTTTAATTTTGCCTGGCCATCGACTCTAGCGCCAATTTCGCCTTCAGTTATCGCTCCTCTGGCTGGCGGCTCACTTCAAGATGGTGGCTATGACGTAGGATGTGACGTATTTACTTGGGACGCTGGAGCGGCCGGCTTTCCGACCGTTGTCGGCGTCGCGAGGCGAGAGAGGGGAGAGCGTAGGAGAGGAGAGAGAGGGGGGGGGGGGCCTCGCATCCGCAGTGGGAGTGTGGACGCCGTGGGCGGGGATGCCTAGAGGAGAGAGGGGGGGAGCGTAGGAGAGGAGAAAGAGGGGGGGGACGCGCATGCGCAGTGGGAGTTGGACGTCGCGGGCAGGGCTGCCTAGAG
This sequence comes from Rhipicephalus appendiculatus, assembly GCA_030522465.1. Taxonomy (NCBI): domain Eukaryota; kingdom Metazoa; phylum Arthropoda; class Arachnida; order Ixodida; family Ixodidae; genus Rhipicephalus; species Rhipicephalus appendiculatus. The sequence continues at coordinate 2,604 of JALIZH010021461.1, forward strand.
GAGAGAGGGGGGGAGCGTAGGAGGGGAGAGAGGAGGGGAGGTGCATGCGCAGTGAGGGCGTGGTTGCCGCGGGAGGGATGCCTAGAGGAGAGAGAGGGGGAGAGGAGGTTTTTTTTTGAGAGGGTTTGCGCATGCAACCCTTTCAAAAAGGGTTGCATGCGCAAACCCTTTTTCACGCGGCACACCACCACCACTGGATTAAGCTTCGCCATAAGATGCTTCACATCTAAAGAAGTGTCGCACGGTTCCTGACGCACTTGCATGATCGACTAGAAAGGTGAAAGCCATCTTCTTCTCAGCCGATTGCGTTGACCATTATTAAGGGGAAACCCTCAGAGAACGCGAAAATTGACCGTCGGCCTCGGCGTCAGCAGGAGTGATGCAAACGAACCTTTCCACGCGATGACGACAGTGCGTGACATTGCAATAACGCCACAAATATGGAAAATTTGTGACACCACAATGACGTCAGACAACGTACGTCTCATGATGACGTCAACACACGGCATATTCGCTTGGTCAAAGTTGGGCTGATCTCGGAGGCGTTGCAAAACCGGGTTGCAGGAAGCTCTAAATGCCTGCGATCCGGGAGGCAAGGCAAAACCACTTTATGTGCACAGAACTTACGGAAGAGGGCTGAGGAGGATAAAAATGCAATGGACTGCTAAGGAAAACAACAAGAAGGCTTTCGCCTTCGAGTCTTCTTAGGCGAATGCATAAGGGACCCCTTGATTTTTACCGTGTTCGCCGTCGGTGATTTGTTTCATAATTGGATAATACATTAGCGGGGGGGCAATAAGACCGAGCTTAAAGAGACATCCGCCGGCTTCAAAGTTGCTTGTCATTTATGGTAATGTAGAATACACTAGCGCAATGAACATTCAGACACGAGGCAATAATAGTGCCGGATTAGCGTTTTTAACGCGATAGCGTTAAAGAGCTCGTTTCCCAGAAATTCCGGCGTCGGCGTCGTTGGTTGTGAGCGAAAAATCATCATCTTGTCCGTGACCGAAAAATCGAGAAAGATGCAAATAAAATAAATAATAAAAATTTTCGGGTCCGAGCGAGGATCGAACCCGGGTCGTCTGCGTGGCAAGCAGGTGTTCTACCACACAGCCATGCCTCTGCTTGGAAGAACTGTCAAAATAACTTCCTCTGCTTGGAAATGCTGTGAAAATAACATTCATGCTTCGCAAACGCAAGCGTCCTTTACATAGGCGTCGCAATATAACAGGTATTATCCCAGCAGTATTGCGTGGTACAAGCGTACATTGCCATCGGGCGTCAGAATATGTGACTATCATAACGATTTCATAGTTTAAAGCCAGCCACCCATTACAAATGGCACACACCTTACTGCGCGTATTCCCTTAACACCACGTAGTGGGTGCATAGCAAGTTCGAAAACATTTCCCACATTTGCCGCGCATAATTGCTCCTGATTTAAAGCATGCTACCCATTACATAGTATGCACTAAGTGATTGAAGTACGCACTGGCGACAGGATATCGCTATCGCGTGCAACTCTTAAAGGCGAAGATTAAGGGTCCCCCATTTTTTTTCTGCTATATATGGGATGCTGTATGTAACGTGCGGTGAAGATAATGGGCGCGTTGTTTTCAAATTTAGGAGCGCCTGCCGATTTACCCTTTGGGCGACAGTGGGACATATACGTCTCACTTTTTCTTCTGCAGAAGAACTTTTCTGTCCATGAGATTGCACAGTTAGAGCAACGCTAAGTGGCTGCTATCTCACCTAAGTCTATGTAAGCTAAAAAAAAAATTGTTGTACCGTGGTTTCGTAAGGTGGCATTATGCGGCATAGTCTTTCATATTTCTTCAATTTTTTGCGATAGCTTCTGAATTTGCGTCCCGTTCAAATAAAAAAAATAAACACGGCATATCCACGGAGTGAATGATGATGAGTGGGCGAAGCTGCGGAGGTTCATCGGTAAACCGTGAATCTTCCGTGAATTCTGCCCGGTACATCATCACCGACGTGAGATCGAGCGCGTTTATACTAAAGGGTCGATGAGAGTTATAGTGGCTGAAGCAATCATGGTTACACCGTGAAATCTTCAGTGGTTTCGCCCAGCAGTAATCAAAGCGATAGTGTGTGTGAAATTTTATTCAAACTTCAAGGACCGGTCGTCGTCCATGGTCCGCCAAGCAGCACGATCCGGCAAGCGCACTCGTACGGCGGTCCGCGCAATCGGAGAGCAGCTGCACCGCCAACGCCATCTAGCGTACCTTCACCCAACCGCCATATTGTACGCATGTATATAGGACAGCGTCCTCTCGGAAACGAGACGAGAACTGGAGATGACGACACCATATCCACGGAGTGAATGATGATGAGTGGGCGAAGCTTCGGAGGTGAGTCGGTAAACCGGTAATCTTCCGCGAATTCTGCGCAGTACATCATCAACGACGTGAGATCGGGCGCATTTATACTAAAGGGTCGATGAGAGTCATGGCGACTCGCAGCTCACTATAATTTTACATGTACGTTGTGAATTTTTTTATTGTTTAATCACGCACAGGAGACATCTCACACAGGTACTACCATGGAGGTCGAAATCCAGTGCCTACTGGCTACTCAGAATGCATGGACAACCAAGGACCGCCGAGGTGATGCCCTAAGGAGCTTCGCGCAGAGGCAGTGTCGTACTCTATCCGTATCAGTCTTTCTTTTTCCGCAGGTCCGTGTTGCCGCCAGAACCTAAGTCCAATCAAGCAAGTGCCCGCGCAAGGGCGGCACGCGGGCCGTCACCATGCCACCCCCAAAGGAACATTTTTTCAACGTCCGTACCCCGCCGGGGACGTCCGTGGACGAAGTCATCGACGCCACGCAAACGTTGGTGGGGCTTCAGGAGATATGCAGTGTCCAGCACCACGGAGGGTACGACTTTCAAGTCGGAGTCAACTCGTCACGAGCAGTTCAAGTCCTTTTGGCAACCAGCGGTCTACGTCTCGGCACCCATGTAGTTCCCCCTCGTACCAGTGGCCAGGCAAGTCGCAAGCGTCACGTGCTTGTACTTGCCATCCTACGTGTCCGACAATGAAGTCGCAACCAGTCTCAAGTCTTTCGGAACCACGTTGAAGATTGAAGAAGTTCGATACAAAGATCATCCCAGCATTCGCACCGGGACCCGCTACATCAAAATGGATATGCGGCCTGAAAATCCACTTCCGAATTTCGCACGTGTGGGCGGCCACAGAGCGACTTTCGAGTACCGCGGCGTACGCCGCCTCTGCAGGCGTTGCAACCTCGAGGGCCACCTCAAGGCACAGTGTGATACCCCGCACTGTGCCAGGTGCGGAGTTTTTGGCCACAGAACGGACACCTGTACCGAACCGTGCCGACGTTGCGGCGGAGCCCACGCCAGCGTCAATTGCACCGCAAGAAAGTCGTATAGTATGGCGGCGGCCATGGATATAGACGAATTCCCAGTACTCAGGCGGGCGGCTTCCACAGACGAGACACGGAGACTGACTACTTTACGTCCTGCGAAGCGGCCGAAGCCGAGCGAAGCTACGGATAACCGGGAACAGAACGCCACCCCTGCAAAGACGCCAGCACAAGCCGACGCCGCGACAACAAAGGGGCCGCAAAAAGAAACACGGCGGGATGCGGAGCCGCTGACGAGCACGATCAGCGAGCAACACGTGACACAAGCGAGCCATGCTAGGCCCAACCATGCTAACGCTGCCGAAGCGGAGAGAGTCACAGACAGCGGAGAGCGAGAGACAGGAGGGCCGCGCGGCGCGACGGGCGTCAGCGGCGAAGAAAGGGAAGCAGACAGAGAAGACGACGACACCAGCGTAGTCAGTTGGGCGAGCGTCGAAGACACGGTCGGTGGCGGGGTTCAAGAGCGTGGCCTCGAGAAACGTCAAAAGGACGACCTCTTCACGACGGACAAAGGCAACGAGCCGCAGGGAGACCGGAAACTCAGCCTGAAAGGAAAGCTGACGTCGGGAGCCAGGGCCGAGGCGCGCAACACGTGGTGGCATAAAAAAGGTGACGACGATGAGCCACGTAGTCGCGAGACCCGGCAACTTCTAAACGACGGACACCCCAGCAGTTCAACCGAGCAGAAGACGAATAACATGCCAGGAGACGAAGAAACGACAGAACACGAGCCGCCAGACTCCAGCCGGCTTCAACCACCGTCCGTGGGCACGCCGCAACATGGCGGCAGCTCGCAACAGCGCGGCGGGGAGGGAGCCCAACATGGCGCCCGAGAAGAAAAGAACGTGGCGGACGAGTCGGCCACTAAGGACCACGCAGGAACACCTTCGTCAGATGAGCACGAACCCGGCGAGCTCGTTATTGACGAACACGCACCCGGGTCTCCCAGCTCCCCCAGGCCTACCCTGCCACGAACATCTCCGATGCCAGCGGGCGTCGGCCGTGGATGACATGGCCGCAGCCGAGACCTCGAGGCCACCCACGGTGGAAACAGCATCCACCGCTCAGGCCTTCAGGTTTGGGCGTCCACACACAGGGCGTTGAGAAGCGCCCCCAACGCAGCATGAAGAAGGCGCGACGGGACATAGCAGGGCGTCACCGAAGTGGCACGCCAGGCAGCGAGCGAGAGGAGGCGAAGGCAAGGCAGCGCTCAAGTCAACAGGCAGCGCCGGACGGCATAGACACGGACAGCGACTTCTACTGAATAGGTGGGTGAACTCCATGCTTCTCCCAGCCAACATGTACCAGCCTTGCGGCTGCTCACACTAAAAAGCGCCGCACAAGACTGAACTCTCCCGACCAAGTGCAAACCTGTGCATTTCTAGCCATAAGTATACGGGTATACTGAATAGGTGGGTGAACTCCATGCTTCTCCCAGCCAACATGTACCAGCCTTGCGGCTGCTCACACTAAAAGCGCCGCACAAAAGACTGAACTCTCCCGACCAAGTACAAACCTGTGCATTTCTAGCCATAAGTATACGGGTCCATAGACTGAAATAACTGTCATGTGTTTCATAGACATGCTAGCGCTATCTCTTTGCACTGTGTACAAATGCTCGTTACTCTGAATATTTGTCCTTCTCGGCGCATGTAAGGCAATGTCCGTCTTTTTTAAAGTATGACTCGGTAATTTCATCCATTGTTGAATCTCATAACACTTCTAGTCAAATGGCGGCACGGAAAGTGCGCCGAAAAAAGTCCATTGTTCACAGGCAGGTGTGCAACCGTCACGTGCTTTTACTTGCCATGCTGTGGCCGATAATGAACACGCAATATAGTTTCTTGCGGTTAGGAAGCCGCTGCAATGAATCTTATTGTCCGTACGTTGCGAGTGCGTTTCTCGTGCTTTGCACTCATGCAGCTTATCCATTGCAATGTATGCGAACGGGTTTATTACCCGCCTTCGCCAAGCACCTTCCTTTTTCCTTGCGATAATTTAAATGTTCACGGTTGCGTCACTCGATGACAAAAGGCCAACTGCCCTCTTAAGGTGGAGACGATAGGTAGTGGACTGCCAACGTGAACATGTACTTTGACCAGTGCAAATTTCGTTTATTGATAATGTCCAGTGGAAATTTCACCCTGTGTTATATCATTGTCTCTAAACATGATTGTGCATCTCTCGCGATGGGTCCTGGAGGACTACTGTAAGGTTAAAGGGGATGCCTTGCTGTGCGTTATTGGGGTTTACTGCCCGTTGATATTTTTGGCGAGAATAACTGTCCATGTGCTCTCGTGTCTCAAAACTGTATTGTTCAATCAAGGCGTTCGGCCAAGCAGTGCAGCCGCAGTCGACATGAGGTTTGGAATTCCCCTTCCGAATTTCGCACGAGTGAGAGGCTATAGCGACCTGTCCCGGGTTTTCTTTTTAAAGACGATAGTCTTTCTTGGGATACTTAAACGCAAAAATTTTGGTCTGTATGTCTGTCCGTCTGTTTGTCTGTCGGTAACATGATTCAGCTACTCGGCCAAAGTTTAACTTTTTTCTGAACGCCCAGCCATCTTGAACTGGTGTTCACGTTCTTATATGTGAACATATTCGATCAAAAACCAAATACTACGCATTCTTGAGGCGCAACATTATTATGTAAGTGTCAGGACGTGTGTTCTTTATTAAAAAATACATAGGTACGCAATTCTAAAGACCCTAGTGTTTTTAGGCTGTCTCAGGCAAGGCAAAACATAGTAGTACGGCCGGCACAAGACTATCGTCTTTCGACGACATTTGCAGCGAAGCACGCAGATACGCGGCCAATTTTTTAGATGTGAAGCATCTTATGGCGAAGCTTAATCCGGTGGTGGTGTGCGGCGTGACCACCCTTACTGCGCATGCGCAAGCCCTTTAAAAAATAAAAAATAAAAAACCTCCTCTCCCGCTTTCTCTCATCTAGGCACCCCTCGCCGCGGCAACCACACCCTCACTGCGCATGCGCCTCCCTCCTCTCTCCCCTCCTAAGCTCCCCCCTCTCTCCTCTAGGCATCCCTGCCCGCGGCGACCACATTCCCACTGCGCATGCGCGTCCCCCCTCTCTCTCCTCTCCTACGCTCCCCCCCCTCTCTCGCCTCGCGACGCCGACGCAGGCAGCGTCTGCTAGCGAGTTTCTTGGTTGTTTCTTGGCTGCACAACCGTTCACTGGCCACCCCGTATATATGGCACTGGATCTTGACCTGCAAGGTGGTGCCGGTGGGAGGTTTCTCCTGTGCGTTGTTGAACAATAAAAATTCGCAGCATCAGCGTTAACTAAGAGCGGGTAAAAGCGGGTAACTAAAAGCGGGTAACTAAAAGCGGGAAGACTCTGTGTCCAATCAGAGTCTTCTCTCTCTCATTGCCCATTAGCAGCGATTGGCATTTTCCAGTAGGAAACACCGCTCCATCACTGCGTGCTTTGCGCCTCCCCAGTTTTCTCTTCTGCGCAACGCTGCGATGAGCGCCAGCGTCTTTCAAATGTCCCTCGTAGTTATGCTTATGACAGAGGGTGCACGGCTCGACCGTACACTGGTCGTGATGGTAGACGACACAAATACGTGCAGTCGATACACTGTCATTCCCTGCTACGTGCGCTGGCGCGGCCACCTGTCTCAACAGGTCACGACGTGAGGCAGGGGACCGCTCGCTCCGCACGCATCTGTATGAGCGCATTGCGCAGAGGAAGTTGGTTGTGCAGAATTAAAGTGTAGAAGAACAGATCACTGCACGACATATCAGAACTTTCTGAGCATATTTCAATTACCTTCATGTCATCCCTTGTTCCACCCCCCCCCCTCCTTTTTTGTCTTGTACAAGGAACTTGTTAATTATTCTTGAGCACAATATGTGCAGACATGTTGATATCTGCTACGCCCTCAGTAGGGCAATCATTAAGGGTAGTTGCATACTGTGAACTTGTATATACATCATGCATCATAGATTAATTTATTTTGAGAATAGGATGTTCTCCCCAGTCCGTTGGTGGCCCAGACATGGCGCCCCTACATGGAGTGTGTTCAACCCTTGTTTACCAGGCGTTGGCGGGCCCACGGAACCGTGAGTGAAACACCGCCTGCCCTATAGTATTTATAGCCTAGCTTCGCACAGTGTTTGACACACCCTCTTACACTGATTAGTGTAGAACATGGCCTCTTCGTGTATTTCCGTCTCGGGGTTTTTTTTTATCCATAGGTAAAACAACATGTCCTTGAAAACAGTCACATGGAATATCCGGGGCTTGAGCACTACGCACAAGCAAAAATTAGTAGCAAGGGCAGCTAGGACGCAGAAGTGCGATATCCTGTGTCTACAGGAAACGAACATTTACACGTTGAAAAAAGCCAGAGAACTCGAACAGCAGTTCTGTGCCCGAGGGTTTTTTCATTCCCCACACACCAGATGTGTGGAACGGCAATAATAGTGTTCAATTGGGCCCTCCTGAATGGAAGCCACTTTTCCTTTGACCCAGATGGTCGAATGGTAACATTCGACTTTGAATTCCAGTCGGAACAGTTTAGACTAATAAACATTTATGCTCCGGTTAGGAGCCATGCCACGGTAGACTTTTACCGGCAGCTCAACCCGCTACTTCTGGAAAGAAAACATCTTATCCTAACAGGCGACTTTAATTGTGTACTCAACAACCTAACGGACAGAATAGGCCCCGCTAGGGAGAGAAGAGACGCATACAGAACTGAACTTAAGAAAATAGTGAACCAATTTAGCTTGGTGGACGCGTATACTTGGCAGCACGGGGAGAACTTTCAGCACACATGGGTTGGTAGTAATACGCAGGCTCGACCAGACCATGTCTATGTGAGACCATCATTACAGTCAGCAGTCATAGATTGCGAAGCCGTTGACCCCCCGCCATACGCCGTAGATATCTCGGACCACAGGCCGGTATTGGTTTCTCTTGAACTCAAAGATAGCCTATCCTACCGCCAGCCATGGCGAGTAGATAACAGGCTTTTTAATGACGAAACAGCGAAAGCTAGTTTACGCAACCGCTTGGCAGCCTCTATAGGTGAACATAACTGGGATAGCCTAAAGAGGGCATGGAAGGAAATATGTACCGATGAAGGTAAAAAGTTAAAACATCGTTACTCCAATATGATAAGGACAACGCTACAACGCATCCGCATTGTCGAAAGAGGCAAGTCGACCTCTTTATTAATGAAAACTTATGTCAGCGACTTGAAAACTAAGATTAGCACGGCTCAGGAGGCTAACGGCAACTGCAGCTAGCACCTCTCAAGCTAGACACTCGCCCAGCTTACACCCAGAGGTGCTAAATTACATTAATAGCACCCGACTGGAACAAATGGGAAATAAAGTCAACTTAAGTAAACAGGACATTCTGCAGTTTTGTGCCCACTTCGAAAAGTTAGGCACATGTGAACTTAGGCTTAATCTAGAATCGGTCTTAGAACACCCTTTCCTACGCAACCTTCCGCAGCTCACTCCAGAGGAGTTCTGTAGCCTAGTGTCGCCCATTACCCTAGAGGGGCTTACACGAGCATTACACCATCTACACAAGGGTTCCGCACCGGGATGCGACGGCTTGACCATAGAGTTCTACAACACATTCTGGGATATCCTGGGGCCCACCTTATGTGAAGTACTTAATGTCTTCACCAGGTCACACACGCTCCCATCATCCTTCAAGTGCGGCAGAATTATTTTGCTTCCAAAAAACGCAGGACCACCTTAACGAGCCACAAAACTGGCGTCCCATTACACTTTTGGGAACAGATTACAAGTTACTAACAACTGTACTGACCCTTCGCATGCAGGACGTTATGCCGTCGGTGATCAAATCCTGGCAGTCGTGTTCGGTCATTGGCCGCAACGTACAGACATTGAACATGTTAAATAGAGACATCATCGATTATACACAACAAAGGCAGGCGAATGGGTGGATCACTTCCTTAGATCAGGCCCAGGCATTCGATAGGGTCGAGCACAAATACATTTTCGCCACTCTGTTGGCATTTGGTTTCCCCAAGCAATTCGTGTATCTCGTAATGGAACTTTATAAGGACATTTGGAGTGACTTATCCATCAACCAAGAAATAGGTGCCTCTTTCCCAGTGACGAGAGGCGTGCGACAGGGTTGTCCCCTCTCCCCCTCTGTTGTTTGCATTAACCATAGAACCTTTCCTCATTCAAATAGAGAAGCACCCAAATGTACTAGGGCTGCAGCTCCCCGGAAGTGGCACTATTAAAGTGGCGGCCTACGCAGATGACGTTGCAATATATCACAGGGATGAGGACAGCCTAGCCGCTGTTCTCAGCGTTTTTTCAGCCTATTCCGAAATCTCAGGAGCCAAGCTTAACCTGCACAAGTGCAAATCGCTCAGCCTCCATGCTACGTCTTCAACATGTCTGCATGGCATCAATGTCGTAAACAACTTAAGAATCTGGGGAATAGACTATAGTTTTAAGGGGGCAACTGGCGAAAGCTGGAAAGAGGAACTGGAGTCCCTTGAGGAGGTCACTAGGGCCATGGAATTTAGTTTTCCGTATTACGTACGAAGATACTTGCTGATGAATGTTTTCACCGGCCGTCTTTGGTTCATGACCAACTACCATATAAAATAGCATATCAAGTTAAGTCACAATTTATCAAGTTCTTTTGGAATGCTAAAACACCCCTAGTCAGGTACGAGCAACTTGGCCTGCCTCGAGAGAAAGGGGGTTGGAACATCCCGTCGCCAGTGGTGATGGCAAACATTTACGCCTTAAAGACGACTCTAAGAGTCCTGATGCTACAGGAGGATCATCCTGCAAGACAACTTGCGTCTTACTTTCTAGGAACCCAGAGCCGCCTGTTTTTACAGGCTCTGCCCCCAGGGCCAAAGGCCCTGGGGGCAGAGCCTGTAAGGGGTTGAACCCAACCCCTTTCTGCCATGCCTATAGAAAGGGGTTGAACCCAACCCCCTTTCTATAGGCATGTCATTGGCATTTATAAAAGGATAGCCGCGCTACAACTAGAGGCCCCCCCCCACTAGAAACACGCAACACGGAACTTGCACAAGAACTTTTATTGAACACAGGATGCGAAGTGAGAAACCCGAACTTTCCATGGGTATTATTAACGCCCAGCTGGCTCCCGGGAAATATTCAAGATGTGATTTGGCGCTTTGGATGGGGTGTCTTACCTACGGCGGACCGGATGTACAAGTGGCATTATGTAGATTTGGAGCAGTGTGTTCACTGCAAAAAATACGAAGATAACAAACATGCATTACTGTCGTGCTGTGTGGCCAGAACATTCTGGACCCTGGTGGGCAGGACATACCATTCGTTGGGAATTGAAAGGTTCATTAAAAGAAGTAGTTGCCCGAGTGGCGCTCTAGCACGGCTTGTGCTGACCGCCGGCTTTTTCGCTTTGTGGGAAAACAGAGGGCGAGCAGTAAATCAACGCAAGGCCCGCAGAAATCAGTGGCCAATCCTGTCTCGAACCTACAACATCGTAATAGATCACTTAGAATCGGAGTTGTTTGCACTAGGAGAAGAAGAGTTTCTTAAAAAATGGTCTTGTGCCTTCGTTGAAGTTGTTAACAATAGAGTCCGACTGACGTGCGGAGCGATACAAAGCCTACGCACAACGTGATTTTTTGTTGTATGCCATTGCATTGTATAGCAATATGTAGTACCTGCCGTAATACTGTGCTGAACCTGAGACTTCGCTACAACCTATGAACATGTGAAAAACGAACTGTGAACCATCTTGTAAACAAGTGAATGTACCCATGTGATGCAAATAAAATTGCTTAATGCATCGCCACTAAATATATTCATCATATACAAGTACCGCCATCTAGCGGACATTCCAAGAAATAAACGAGAGGTGCTACCTACAACTACATACATCGAGGACGCACGACCCACGGCTTAAGGAGCTTCGCCCCTAAAAGTAACCGCTCACGTAACTGATTATTCGTAGTCTTTGAGACGAGCTGATCACGTAACATCTCATCAGCGAGACTTCCAAAATTACAGTCAGCAATGAGGATTCGCAAAGCAGTGACGTATTCTTCCACTCTCTCACCTGCATGCTGAGCACGGCGACTGAACCGTTGTCGAGCCGCGATGACGTTGACTGAACGCTTGAAATGGTCCGAAAGCAAGGCAATTGCAGAGTCATACGCGTCGTGTGTCGACTCCGTGTCACTTGTACTCGAAGGGCTGGCACCAGTAGCGGTAGCAGAGCCAGACTTTAAGTCCGCTGGCTTCAGTGTAGAGAAAATCCGCTGCCCCTCCATGCCAAGACAGGTGAGCAGGATCGCTTTTCGGCGTTCCGCTGGAAGATCTGATGCTCCGGAAGCCACCATGTACGTCTGAAAGGCCTGCTTCCACTGGTCCCATGGGGCAGCCGGATGACCAGGCGAAGGCAGGAAAGGCGGTGGCGGTTGTAATCCCGGAATGCTCATTGTGATGATGCAGCAGAAATCACTAGGTGTCTTGCTCTTGCATGGGTTGAAATCTCGTCGCCAATATGTTGTATTTAGAACACACAGGAACGATGCATCCTTGGTTTGGTTTAGTTTTCCTATTGATCTATGGCACGTACCCACTCTGGGGGGATGGGCCAAGAATGCGTTGTTGAAACTTATACGGTTATTCGAAAAATGTTAAATGGTTAAATAATAAATATATGAAAAAAAAAGTAGAGAAGAGATGTCAATAGTAAGTAATACATCAAATTTATGCTTCAAAAATTATGCTGTTGAGCTCGTATTCCAGACTGCCGTATTAACCTGATCGTAACACTTTTGATTTGATGAGATTAGACTGAACATCATCTTCTTTCTTCCATGTCCCCACGCGCTCATTCTCATCTTCTTTCATATACAACAGAGAGGAGGTTTTTTATTTTTATTTTTTTTTAATGGGTTGGCGCATGCGCAGTGGGGGGTGTGGACGGACGGACGGACGGACGCCGGACGGGCACCGGACGGACGTGAGCATGAGACAATAAAGGCTTTCGCCTTAAAAGAATGAATTGTTGTGAACTTCGTCTTGCGACAAAGCGCCTCCAGGCCACCCGCAGCCAAACGGCGCCGAAAGAACAAAGCTTCGACAAATCCCTGTTCTACCCATCATTCCCATCCTGGCCCAAGCGCCATGCGTTGCAGCTCCCATAGACACTAGTACTAGAGTTCCCTCTAGTAAATATTGTAGGAAACTCTATGGCCAGAACGATCAAGCTCGGGGAAGACTGCCGAAGTTTGGTCCTGCCCCTGTACACTAGAGCGTGAAGGAGAACACGGCCGAGTTCATGGCTCGGCGAGATATTGACCACTTGCTGCAAAAGGAAGAGTTGGGCTTCTTGGTTTCGGTTCGTTTTGAAACAGCGCAGAAGACGAAAGACCCAGAAGGAGACTTGACAACACGAGCGCTGACTGACAACTGAGTGCTTTATTCAAGCGAACAAAAAACGTGCGTGGCTCGATTGGTAATTGACTGACCTGGTCAAGACGCAACGATGTTACAAGCCTGTACTCTTTTTGTCGTGTGCCTAAGTTGCGCGCGCAAGTTTGGTTTTTCCTTCTTCTCTTTCTTTGTTTTCTGTTTCGTCTGAATAAAACACTCAGTTGTCAGACAGCGCTCGTGTTGGTAAGTAGTACGTGTTTTTCGTCTTTTGCGTCACTTCAAGATGACCGCTTTCTGCAGACCTCCAGCTAGCCGGCAGTGCATCGGCTGCCGATACGTCAGCGCTTGGGCCGCTGACCGTGAAGAAGCCAGGGTCCCCGCTGCCCGTCCATCCGTCCCGCCAGATGCCCACAGACCAGAGTGGGCTGGGCCTGCCAGGAGTGCAAGGCGGTGCGCGTCTGCCACTGCCGGAGTTGGACGACGCCCGAGCCAATCGCCTCGTGTGCGAAGCACCCTGCGATATCAGCAGAGACCCTAGAACCAACAGACGCAACGAGCGACGGTCCGGTGTCAGATCGTCCTATCGATACTATAAGCGGCCGACGCTTTACATTCCGTTGTTCGTATAGACGTTAAAGGACACGATGCGAGGGAGTCATGCAGTATTAACAGCTCCTAGTTATTTTGTTGTTGGGACACACCTATTTCTGTTATTCTGTGTTTAGGTAGTTATTACTGTATCAAATGAAGGTTGCGTTTGAGTCATACATCTTTGTACATGTCTGTGCGCTCATACCGCTGGATCAAGCAAAACGTGCCGGTGGTTGACATATATCGCAACAATGACGTCACCGCATGCTATCTTCCCTTAGTCAAAGATCTAGCAAGCAGTGCAAGACCACGTTAGGTGTTGGAAGCTTTCGAAAGGGTGCGGAAAGGATCCGTGCAGTCGATGTAGAGGATTAAGAAGATTGTCTCTCGCCTTCGAGCCGCATTACATGAATGCATAAAAGACCCTGTGATTGGTACTGCCTTTTTCGTAAGACATTTCGTTCATGACGGGAGAACGCCTAAGGGAGGGGGGGGGGGGCAATAAACTGAAGATTGCGGGCTTCGAAGTTGCTCCTAATTCGCTAGAATGCATAATACATCGGCACAATGAACATTCGAACGCGGAAGATTGAGCGAATTCATTGCACTTTCTTTTCTTTCTTTTTTTTTTTCTTTCATGGTTTAGCTTTCTCGCATTGATGCTTTGAACGGCTTTACCGCGGCCGGAAAAAAAAAAAAACTCGGGGCCACAGCGTTCATTTGCGAAAGCTTGAAGAGCCCCTAAAGAGCTTTTAAAAATACAAAAAAATTAGCGTGTTATTCTGTCCTGGCGTTTCCCGTCTTTGCGGCACAATTCATGACGCCATCAGTTTCCTCAAGTGATATCAAAATAAAATATGCTCTCGATTGGTTATGAATTGTGTCCTACTTTGCTTTCGATCACATGCTCTGGCTGTGCCCGTTCAATGCGGGCTCCATCTTACAAGACAAGGCCAAATGGGACTACCTACTGCATAGCACGGACTATACACATCAATTACAGGCTGTCCAGAGGGCCCGTGACGTCGCTGAGAGTCATCATCTCCCGGTTCCGTCATGGGCAGAGCCACCAACTTGATGGCTGAGGGGGGAGCTCCGGCTCACCCTAATCAGTTTCCCCTCAGGACGTATCAATAAAGTTCTCGTCACTGTCACTGCTTTGCCATGCCGTCGCATGCCCGTTCTGCCTTGTCTTGCACGACTATCGAGCGCGATAAACTGAGTTCACTTCGTTTTCTACATGTACGAATGCTCAAGCGGAGATAGAAGCATGTAGTCAAAAAGCGCGAAATCCTGACTGGCTTAACGCATATTGCAGTCATTCCACGTGCTTCGTGAAGAAATAAGTGGCGAGGAGCAGTTAGCGCTTGTAGGAAGGGTAATGAAGGCGAGAAAGACACTGCTGTCTGGTCTTTGGACTCGGTGTGGTTTAGGTGCCCTTTAGTTACAACTTACCGTCTAGTGAAAATAGTTTAATTTGCCAATCACCGCCTCGGGGCAATGTTGCACGAACATTCAGAGATGAGAAAGATACGCTGCTAAAAGGGGCGTACGAAGTTGCTCCGGTTCACATCCGTCAGAAAACATATTTTATTTGTTACAGTAACTTCGATATACCAACATATTAGTTCAATTAAAGACTGGCACAAGGTTTTATAAGGAGCTAGCAATAAATCCATACCTTAATAATAATCGTGGGGGTTTTTACGTGCCAAAAACACACTAAGATTGAGGCACGCCATCATGGTAATGGTGAACATAACATACACGCAAAATAACGTAATTCTTGACATGCACCGACCAGCACAAAAGGTAAAATAAAACAACAAAGCAAAACAAAAACGGTTCTTCAAAATACTTCTGTTATTAGCTTAAAGGGACCGACAACTGATTTTTCTCGACCCATTTTTTTTTTTACGGCGCGACAGAAAGCTCACCCTTCGTTTGTAGCTTCAGTAGTTAATCCCAAAAGCACGTAGTTATGTTACAAACAGTATTTTTCGATCTAAAAGGCTCTGAACACAGACGTACCTTTCCTCCAGCAACGCTGAGAATTGATAGCGATGCCGCCAGCCCTGCTTGAGATTTGTGAAAGCTGTCGTCGTTCTGCTTTCGCATGAGTTTCTGTAACTGTGCTTAACCACCTTTATTTTGAGCTTTTCAACTATTTTGAAAATAACAAGCTGCTACAATGAGTTGATGTGGTATTATACATCTTCCCTGTATTTATACCACGTTGTGTGCGCCTGCGCCCAAGTTTGCCTGCGCCTGTGTCATGGGTGGTTTGTCCCGGCGTCGTTACTCTCTCGATGCGCGAGCCAAGCCAAGTCACCGAAAACTTCACTACACATATGCACGGCCGCGCCGAGTAGCAGTGCGCGTCATTTCTGAGACGAAGTGTAGGTAGCAAAATTATGTCGCTAAAATCTTCGCGACCTGCAAACTGCGTGCACGGTTGCATGAGCACGCTGAAAAGTTGCTCAAGATGCGCTGACGAGCACGGTATCGTTATGTGACGCGAAGGCAGCGCCGCTTAAATGCATACTACTAACGCAGGCCTATGTATACATTTTTATGGAGTAATATCTTTTAATATAAAGAAACGAACAATATTTTAGTACCAACAAAAAGATCCTCAACCGTCTACAGCAATCAACGGTTACTTGACACGGTACATCAATTCGTTCATGTATTTGCCACCAGAGGCTCCAAAGGTCATTTTTCGCGTCTTTCGATGAAGAAATAAAAATATAAATCCACCTCCAACGAAAAAAAAACAGGGTCGGTTTGAGTCAGTGCGACGCACAATCTTTCCATCAGTGGAGTCATCTCAGTTCATGTTCTGGGCAGTTGTCGGTCCCTTTAATAATTATTCATGGATTACGGGCCAAAACCCCGATATGATTAACGATGGACGCCGTTGCGGATGGCTCCGGAAATTTCGATTTCCTTGGGTTCTTTCACATGAACCTATAGATTTATAAATGTAAATTAAATATTTCTAAATGTACAGTTTATAAATGAGTTAATGTAACTGCACAAGCCTCTAGAATTTTCACCTCTATTGAAATGCGACCAGCTTAAGCGTGATTCGATCCCGCTACCTTCGGCTCAGCAGCCGAACACCGTAACCACCGTATCAACTCCTACTTTGTGAGACCAGCAGGAGGGAAATATCACTTATTTTGGTGCGATACATAATGCATTAGGAAAATGGGGGTTTGAAAAGCATGTTTTTGGGTAGCTAGTAATAGAAAGGCTTATACAGCTAAAATACAAAAACCGTGCTGTTATGAAAACTATACATGGCCAAGTATATTCATCCCATATTTACCCGAAAGAGCCCTTGAGGAGCCATTACGTAAGAAGGGGGGGACCGTGTACCAAGAGGTAAGCACGGGTCAAAAAGGTACAGCGCATAAATACAGATTGTAAAAACAAGTAAGGTCACAAATACATCAACATGAAAACACTGGTAAGCACAAAAGCAAAGTCGGGAGCAAATTGCGGAAACTGTAAAATTCTCTAATACATCTTGAATGTCTATAAGCCTGTGAAGGACGCAATAGAAATAAATATTATGCTGAGAAGAATAAAATGAGGAACTTACGGTTTCCTAGCTAAAAAATTCATACTGTAATATTGTTGCTTTGTAAATAATAATTCATGGGGTTTAACGTGCCAAAACTGCGATATGATTATGAGAGATGATATCGTTGCCTAATAAAACCACGAACTTTACTCGTTGCTTCAATTCCTTTTCTTCGTTTTAATGCTCCCTGCTCACTGTTTCCTTCCTCCTTGCCGGTAGCTGGACCTTCATCCACTTGCTTAGCAGCGCAGCAATTCAGTTGTCACAGGCAACAGCGACAGTCATCCGTTCGCATCGAGGCAACAATGAAATGTGGCACCATGAAATGACAAGTGACCTCGACGAAACATCACATTGCCTTAACGGAGACGGCTGATCGCAGTAATGCCCACAATCGAGAGAGCGTCAGTTATTGGGAGAACGGCGCACACGAATACGCACGCGACCTGCGCCCCTTCGAGGTTCTTATTTGTGCCCACCCGCGTTTTTCTAAGCTGGGTTTCCCGCGAAATACCCCGCCGCCAGCGAAATCTGTAATTTGTATGAGCTTCGCTCAAAAAAGGGGTGACGAAGATGGAATATGTGTGTGGATACTACGCCTAACTATACCTTGTTTTTGTGATTTTCTGCGTCTCAATATACAAACGTTCGCTATGAATAAAACTAAACGTCATGTGCCGTATGATTCAATCTTTTGGGACGTCGCCAACGTGATACTATGACTAAACCCACAGTGCTGACTGTAGCCGCTAGTAGGGCTGTGGAAATCTGAAGTCGGAGCTACTGCAGGAATACTTCGGCTCTGTTCGCGCTTGGAGGAGTCGTCGGGTAGGCTTCGCCTTAAAGTGGGTCAGCGTAAGGCTCTCTCAAGGCAGAGTGGAATAAACAGAATCAACATGTGGGACTATTTCAGCGCCTACTCAAATCGACAACTGAGGGATCATTTCTCGACGATCACCGCCATAACGAAAGTGTTACACGGTTGTTAACGCATATGCCGAAGACGGCTGGCAATGTGAACGAGATATTATTACTCGACTGTACTGACTATTAAGGCGAAAGTCTCAGATGCCTCATGAAACGCCGGAATTTGGTCGTCGGTTTCAGCGTCAGCAGGAGGGAGGCAAACGAGTCTTTTCACATGATGACGTGAGCGCGTGACATTACGAAAACGTGAGAGATGAAAAAATCTGTGACACCACTATGACGTCAGCTAACGTGTGTCACATGATGGCGTCATCTCACAGCATCTTCGCTAGGCCAAAATTGGACTGATCTCAGAGGCGGTGAAAAACAGGGTGAAGTGCGGAAAGCTTTCGATGCCTGTGATCCCGGAGGCAGGGCAAAGCCACCTTAGGTGCACAAAACTTTCGGAAGGGGGGCTGAGGAGGATCAAGGTACAATCAACTGAGGAGGAAAAGATGAGGATGGCTATCGCCTTCGTGCAGTCTGAACGCATAATGAACCCTGTGATATTAACGCGATAGCGTTAAAGAGCTCGTTTCGCAGAAATTCCGGCGTCGGTGTCGTTGGTTGTGAGCGAAAAATCATCATCTTGTCCGTGACCGAAAAATCGAGAAAGATGCAAATAAAATAAATAATAAAAATTTTCGGGTCCGAGTGAGGCTCGAACCCGGGTTGTCTGCGTGGCAAGCTGGTGTTCTACCACATAGCCATGCCTCTGCTTGGAAATACTGTGAAAATGACTTCCTGTGCTAGGAAATGCAGTGAAAATAACTTCCATGCTTCGCAAACGCAAGCGTCCTTCATATAGGCGTCGCAATATAACATGTAATATCCCAGGAATATTGCGTGGTACAAGCGTAGATTGCCATCGGTCGTCAGAATATGTGACTATCATAACGATTCCATAGTTTAAAGCCAGCCACCCATTACAAACGGCACACACCTTACTGCGCTTATTCCCTTAACACCACGTAGTGGGTGCATAGCAAGTTCGAAAACATTTCCCACATTTGGCGCGCATAATTTCTCCTGGTTTAAAGCATACTACCCATTACATAATATGCACTAAGTGATTGAAGTACGCACTAGGGACGGGATATCGCTGTCGCGTTCAACTCTTAAAGGCGAAGCTCAAGGGTCCCCCAATTTTTTTAGCGTGTTATCCGTCCGATAATGGTTTCTCAATATAAACATGCTTCAATGGGGCAAAAACGCCGCGCTTAAAAAGACATGCGCGGACTTCAAAGTTGCTCGTCATTTATGGCGATGCAAAGTACATTAGCACAATTAACATTTGGACGCCAAACAATTACTGTGTAGGGTTTGCATATTTGCTGCATTATAGGAGATGCTCTACGGAGCTGACAGGGCATATAATGGGCGCGTTGTTTTTAAATTTAGGAGTGCCTGCGGATTAATTAGGCGCAGAGACCGTATCACTCCCATCTCACCCCGATGGGACTTCGCTGCTCTTCCAAAAAATCAGAGCTGCTTATCTACCACCCTCCCAGACGAGGACGCCCATTAAAAGACTGGCGCAGACCCTTCCCTCCATGCATAGACTTACACGACTCGGACGGCAACCGCATACCAACGGTCGACAAAATACGAGTCCTCTGACTCATCATCCAAAGTAACGGCTCCAACTTGACGATACTAGAAAGCATCACGTACAAGATTGGGAACGCGCTCCGAATGTTTCGGAGCATCATGAACAGGCACAGAAGACTGGGCGAGGACAACGCCATCAGAATGGTCCACGCTTTTGTACTCTGTCATATCACCTACGCGGCTGCGATGCTCAACTGGAAAAAAGTAGAACGGCAAAGGCTCGAAGTACACATACGACGGGCTTTCAAGACAGCGTTGGGGCTCCCCGATAACGCCTCTACTGCTCTTCTCTTACAGCTAGGAGTGCACAATCCCCTTGCCGAAATAATGGAGGCTCAGCACACGGCACAGATCGCACGCCTATCAAGCACAAAAGCGGGCTGAGATATTCTCGTTAAGCTCGGTCTGAACACCATCGCGGAAAGGGAAAACGTTGAGCAGTTACCAAAAGCCATGCTAGCATCAATTACAGTGATCCCCTTCCCAAGAAACGTACACCCGATCCACAATCACGGAAGAAGACTCGCCCGCGCCAGAGCCCTCGCGGCAGACGCCGCAAGGTTTCCCGACCAGACAGCTTTCGGGGATGCAGCGCACATACCGGGAAAGCAAACCTACTCGGTAGTGGTAATCGATGGACACGGACGAACGAGCAACTCACTCAGTCTTTACACGAAGAGGCCGGAGGTAGCCGAACAAGCAGCGATAGCACTAGCTCTCACAGACTCGCGCTTTACAACAGTATATAGCGACTCTAGAGCAGCCACTCGAGCTTTCGCAAAGGGCGGAATAGGCAAGACGACGCTGCGAATATTAGGCGGACATTCCATCACCGATCGCTCCATCGTATGGTTTCCGGCACACATGGGCAGCTTAGGTTGCAGCCTGCGGAATCTCAACGAGACCGCACACGAGGCGGCCGCGTCACTCCAGCTTCCCCCGCTACACTGCATATGGAGTACAGGGATCAACTATTCAGTTATAACGAGATAACTAAGCACTTTTATCTAGGCCGACGAGAGTTCCCCCTCCCGGATAAGAAATTAACGCGCGGCCAGTCGGTCACGTTACGCTTGCCCCAGACTAACACATACCCCAACCCCTGGCGCATGAAGCACATCGACCCAGACTACGACGGACAACATGTGTGTGAACAGTGTCGTGAACGCGTAAATTTGACCCATATGTTATGTGGTTGTGCTTCGAGTGACACTTACGCCAAGAACAAGGAACAGTGGGCCAAAGTGCTAAGAAGTACTTCACTTGCAGACCAACTTCGGGCTGCCCAGGAGGCCCACGAGGCGGCGGAGAGCTTCGGGCTTTCTGTCCCGACGTGGGAGGTGCCCTCTACACCCGGCGCCTAGCCGAGTGTCTTTCAGGACCCCTTTTCGGGCAATAAAGTTTCACCACCATCACCACCGTATCACTTTATTGAATCGGAACAACAGCAGCGCATTTCGCTTTCCCTGCAAATTGGTGAAAATCGTCATTGCGAATGGTGGCATATTGAACCCTTTTTTTTTTTTGCACATTTCTTCACTGTTTTGGCTTTCTTGCACTGATATTGTGCAAGGTTTCACCGCTGCCGGAGAAGAAAAACCGGGGCCACAGCGGTGGTTTGCGTAAGCATATTTACCGCCTAGTGAGAACAGTTTCCTATGCAAATTACCGCCTGGGGGCAGTGTTGCAGGAATGCTCAGAGATGGGAAAGATACGCTCTCAAAGGAACGTATACGAATTTCCAACAGTCGGCATATGTTAGAAATGTTAATGTTTTCGTTCAGGTAACTTCGAAATATCAGCGAATACTTCAAAACAAAATAGTAAACTTACGTTTATAAAACAAGTTAGCTATAAAGTCGTACTCTACGTGACTACAAAGGCAGAAAATGTCACATTTTTCTGTGCGATGCATATGTAGTAATAAAGGTTGATTCCAAAGAAGATTTTGGATTAGCTTAGAAAAAACGCTTATGCAGCTCGAATAATGAAAAAATCTGGCAGATTCCAAGTACCATGGGAATCGATGCTATGCGAAGCATGCGGCAAGGTGACTGGGTAGTCATTTTTTCATTGAACGAAACGTTACGAAATGACGTTAAAGATATGTACAAATGTTGTACGCACAGACATATGTTGAACAGTCGCATATGTTTCATATAACCAGTCGTCTACAGGTGCGTAAGGATGCCAACTGAAACATGGATATTACCTACAGCAGAAGCGGTAATCTGATATGTAGCACTTGTGCTTTCGAGGATGGTAGCCCTCGATAGTGCTTCGTGGACCAACTACAGTGGGTGGCTCTTAATTATGCAATTGACGTTAACCCGACATGACGCCTTCCTCATAGGAGTACATATATAATGTTTACAAAATTAGATAGCCAACAGTGGAACTCCAATTGACATTTCACCAACATTACGCCTGCATAGGGTATTTTTCCAAAGCAGTTCCGAGACCTGGCTTGGCTCTATGGTAAAATACTTGATCGCCACGCAGATTGCTTCGGTTCGATTCCTGCTGGGACCCTGATATTTATTATTTGCGTTCGTCGGGTCAAAGCTGCCGACGTCAGTTTCTCTTGACGCTCTCGCTTTTAAATTACTAATGTCTGTCCTCGCCGTTCCTGGGTAGACATAAATTGTCAAACACCTGTGGCGCATACCCGCATACCGCATACCGCGGCCCGTGGTATTAGGGTATGTGCCACACGTGTCTGCAGGAAAGGGTTTGACGACGTATGCGACAGGATTTTCACGTTATTTATGTCATGACCAGCCAGACATATTCGTCAATACCTCTTACCCTCCCATACGAATTTCGGTATACCCCAAGTTTAGCAGGCGATCACGAGAGCACCCAGACGTAGGCGGCTAGATAGATAGATAGATAGATAGATAGATAGATAGATAGATAGATAGATAGATAGATAGATAGATAGATAGATAGATAGATACGTAAATAGAAACGCAAAAGTGCTTACAGTACGGAAAGAAATGCTTCGCATTTAAAAACAACGTGTGGCGATGTAAATTGTAGAACAAACTATAATCGTCATCGTCATTATTAATGTGTTGTTATATAACGGGTGGAGGGCGTAACGAATGGTAACCAGAAGTCTCGAGGATAAAAGACGTAAATAGATATTGCCAAAAATAGTTACACACAGGCAGTACAAGATAGTGACCTGGGTTGCCGTTGGGTAGATTCGAAAAGGAGCCGCCAGAACTTAAGCAAAAAGTAGCCAAAGTAGCCATGCCATTTAATCTCCTCGCCATATTTGTAGCCGGATGGTTGAAATGCGGTATTATCAAAAGAGTTTTCATTATTATTGAACAATGAATAACATTATTTCAATGCCCAAATATAAATGTGAGCAGTTTTTTTTTCTCCTTATGCTTGGCCTTAAAGCCGTAAGTAAATTGCAAATAAATGAAGAAATTGTAAGTTACATGCGCCTGCATAAAGTCTATGTAGAATAGATGGAATAATTTCTAGAAACACAGTAAGAATGGAACATTCTAGTAAAGGCGTCAATCGTAGAAGCAGGTCAGGCTTGAAGTTGCGGGCCGAAAATAATGAGTAGTTAACATGACGGTAGCCCCGCTTCAAGTAGTGATATCTGGCTGAAGATGACCAGTCCAGCTTTATTCTGTTGCGTAACCCTGTTTTTGGGAAGCTCACACGAGAACCCGCGCTCTGCATTAGAAGTCCGTGCAAGTGACGATGTTCATAGCACGTGCATGCCCATTTTTCAGGAGTGTTCATTTGTCAGTACCACCAAAGGTCAGATAACCCGCGAAATTGCCGAGGCTGAGTTGATTCACAGGCTCGCTGATAACTTTATTTCCAAACCGTCGATTGCCCTCGGCTTTAGGCAATTAGCCTACGTACGTAAAGACAGTTGAATTTGCAAAGTGCGTGTAATGATGATGGTTGAAAAACCATGTTTCCTATATATGTGGTTCCCTGTTTTCGAAATATAACGCCTGTGTTTGGTTTGGAAAAACTTTATTAATAAATGTCAGAAGGAGTGCCCTAGCACACGGCGGGCCGCTCCCACGACGGGACAGTAAGGCCGAGACCTACTGCCGCATCGTGGTCCCTCTGGAGAGCCCGAAGTTGTGATTGTATGTCCGGACTCCTCAGAGCGGAGCCCCACTTGCTGGCCGATGCTGTATCAGTGCCACGTACCGAAGGGCACTCCCAGAGCATGTGGTGTAAGGTGGCTAAACTTCCACATTTGGAACATCAGTTACTTAAATAAACATCAGGATACAGCCTGTGGAGACAGGCAGTGCTGGGACACGTTTCCGTTTGAAGTAATCTAAATGTCAGTGCCTGCGCTCTATTTAACTTCCTATGTGGAGGTGGAAAAACTCTCCTATCCATAGCGAAGTGCTGGGTAACTTCATTGTAAGTAGTTGGTGGGTCTCTATTTACCAAGTCTACAGGTTGACCCAGAGGTCCTCCATGGCCGCGAACGCCTGTGAGCTACACGTCTTTCTTTGTGCGTGTTTTAGGGGCGAAGCTCCTTAAGCCGTGGGTCGTGCGTCCTCGATGTATGTAGTTGTAGGTAGCCACCTCTCGTTTAGTTCTTGGAATATCCGCTAGATGGCGGTACTTGTATATGATGAATATATGATGAAAAGCTGCGGCGCTCGCTCCATTCAGATGTATGGGTGCTGCTGCTTCTCACAATGTTCACTAGATGGCGCTGCGCTGTGACAGTACGTGAATTGATCACTAGATGGCGCTGCGGCGCTCGCTCCATTCCGATGCGTAGGAGACGGCTCCGCTGCGTGCTCTAGTGTGATAGGAGACCGCTGGGTGGCGCGGCGCTCTTGGCGCGCTTCCTCTTTCGCTCGGCAGTCAGCGCGCAATGAGCGACGAAGAAGGCACGGAGGCACCGGAAACGGAGCCCGACGTTCGAGCCCACGAAGCAGAAGGTGCACGGCGACGCCGAGAAGCGGATCCAGAAACTGTCAGAGCCCGAGAAGCGGCGAGGAAACGCGCGTACAGGCGGGCAGATCCCGAGGCTGCGCGAGTGCGGGAAGCTGCTGCCAAGCGCACACACTGGTTCTCACGTCTTTCATGATGATGTAACGGGCGAATTTTCACGGAAGAGTCATGAACCTCCGGAGTTTCGCCCACTCATCATCATTCACCCCGTGGATATGCTGTGATTTTTTTTCGTGCGCTCTAAGCTTCAGGAAGGTTGGGACAGGTTTAGCTTTCTGACGCAAGCGTATCCAGTCTGGTATAGTATAGTATTTGGTTTTACAGTCCCTTATGTAACCATACACATGGGAAGGAAAGAAATGTGAACTTAAGGGCTCGTTTGCTTTGTTAAACACATCATTAATGAGAACTAACAGACAATGATGCCAAGGAATGTATAGGGGACGTTAATAGAAGTAATTGTAATGTAAATGTGAAGAAAGAAAAGTGGACGAAAAGATAACTTGCCACCGGCAGGATCCGAACCTGCGACCTTCGAATAACGCGTCCGATGCTCTACCACTGAGCTACGGTGGCGGTCATCCCTCCGTCCACTTTATAGGGTATATATGTGCATTTAAACGTGGGAGCGTCAGTCAGCGCCGCCTGTTGAGTGTGGAACACTCTTTTTGCCGAGAAACGGCCGCGAGCGCGCCATGAGCGTGGCATGCAAGTCATGTCGCACATGACATGTCATGATTTCCACATTACCACTTCTAATTTATGTTCGTCATACAGTCACGTCACTCAATCCCATATGTGGTGTATATCAAGCTAACGAAATGGCCGCGAGCGCGCCATGAGCGTGGCATGCAAGTCATGTCGCACATGACATGTCATGATTTCCATATTACCACTTGTAATTTATGTTCGTCATACAGTCACGTCACTCAATCCCAAATGTGGTGTATATCAAGCTAACGAAGTGACCGTGAGCGCGCCATGAGCGTGGCATGCAAGTCATGTCGCACATGACATGTGATGATTTCCATATTACCACTTGTCATTTATGTTCGTCATACAGTCACGTCACTCCATACCAAATTTGGTGTATCTCAAGCTAACGAAACGGCCGCGAGCGCGCCATGAGCACTGTATGTAAATCATACTTTTCATGACAAGTTAGTCATCATTTTCATGATATGACCGGCAATTTATGTTCGTCATACAGTTATGATATGCCATACCAAATTTGGTATAAATCCCATTAACGATACGGCCAGGAGAGCACAAAGTCGTAGGCGGCTAGATAGATAGATAGATAGATAGATAGATAGATAGATAGATAGATAGATAGATAGATAGATAGATAGATAGATAGATAGATAGATAGATAGATAGATAGATAGATACGAAGTTCGCTAATAAATGCTTCGCATTTAAAATAAAAATTACACCATCTCCCGCTAAAGGGAACCATGTGTAGATGTGAAGCAGCGGGCGCCAACGCTTACACTGGCGGCGGCGTTGACGTTGGCGCTCATCGCGGCGTTGCCCAGGAGAGAAACCTGGGGAGGCGCAAAGCACGCAGTGATGGAGAGGTGTTTCCTTCTGGAACATGCCAATCTCTGCTAATGGGCAATGTGAGACAGAAGACTCCGACTGGACACAGAGACCCGCAGTCCGCTTTTAGTTAACGCACACGCTGCGAATTTTTATTGTTCAACAACGCACAGGAGAAATCTCCCACCGGCACCACCTTGGAGGTCAAGATCCACTGCCATATATACGGGATGGCCAGTGAACGGTTGTGCAGCGCGAGCAGTCGGTTTTTTCAACCAAGAAACTCGCTAGCAGACGCTGCCTGCGTCTGCGTCGCGAGGCGAGAGAGGGGGGGGTAGCGTAGGAGAGGAGAGAGAGGGGCGGGGGGGGACGCGCATGCGCGCAGTGAGAGTGTGGACGCCACGGGCAGGGATGTCTAGAGGGTAAAGGGGGAGCGCAGGAGGGAAGAGAGAAGGGGAGGCGCATGCGCAGTGAGGGTGTGTTTGCCGCGGGGAGGGATGCCTAGAGGAGAGAGAGGGGGAGAGGAGGTTTTTATTTTTATTTTTTTTTGAAAGGGTTTGCGCATGCGCAGTAAGGGTGGGCACGCGACACACCACCACCACCACCACCACCGGATTAAGCTTCGCCATAAGATGCTTCACATCTAATACTGCTATCAGTGTTTCACGCCCCAAAGCCACAGTATAATTGTGAAGGAACCGAAGTGGAGGACTCCGGAAATTTCAACCCCCCAGTGTCCTTTTACAGGCACTCACATCGCACAGTACACGAGCCTCTAGCATTACGCCTCCATCAAATATGACCGCCGTGGCTCTAATCGAACCCGCGACCTTCAGGTAAGCAGCCGAGCACCGTAACCGCTCCACCGCAGCGGCGGAACAATCAAGACAAATTATTGTATACAGTAATGTTGAGTTTGAAAGTTGACTACGTTCAAGTGGTTACAGATATGGTGGACAGTGATAGGTCCTAGAAGCAGTTTTCCTAAAAAATTGTTCACGCGAATCACAAGAAAGGTGTGCATTATATTCCGGCCAATGCGGTACCTGGTGTTGCCACTTCGTCGATGCTCGCTTCTTCGTGAGCTGCGACTCTTCTTGAGTGTGTCAACCGGACTGAAGCGAATCTATCGCGAGCCATTTTTAGACTGGGGCCGGATTTCTGTAAAATTGAGAAGTATCATAGAAGAGATGGATGCTCCTCGGGTCACCGTAAAGATAGAACGAACAATCTTGCTCTTTTATGTAACGGCTGTAATAGTGGACGATTGTATTTATTATTGTTTTAGTACAATGCTTAATCCATTTTTATTATTTAATATTCCTTGGCAACAAGTCAAAAGGAAGGATGTTAAGACATAAGTAGACCACACTATTTTTCTTCCTTTCCATTTTCTTTTTCTTTCGGCCTCATCATCATCATCATCATCGGCTTCGCTTTCTTGTTGATTGAAAAAGATTACTGCAACTAGGGCGGGTTATCTCAAAATCATAGATATCATGAACAAGCACATCAAGAATAGTGAAATAATAGCAATCAAAATACTCTTGGGGGGCAGCGGGGTGGGGTTGGCGAAATTTCAAGGGGGGGGGGGGGGGGTCCGCGCCTCGAGGCCTCTATTGCGTCACCCCTCACATATGTACATTAATCACATTTACAGAAATATGTATTTATAGACAAAACACAGGGGACTTCTGTTTACAAGGTCTCAAACCCAGGGAAAATACTTCGCACTTATCGACTACGCAAAGGCAGTGAAAAAAATAAAACACACAAATACACGAACAAAACGAATGCCCTAAACGAGTAATATTAGTGAATAGTAATGGTACTTCAGTCCTTCGGAAAAGCTACTGGCTTGCTTTCCCTTTGACGGCAAGTTGTTTCCCGTAAGGGCTCCCGTAGAGCCTAATGTTCCTCATGAATATTTGGCGGGAGAAAATTTACCTTATGTCAATTGCATTGAATATTTCTGTAGCGAAATTATTCCTATAAAAATTCAGGAACCCTTCAATTATTGCAAAAGTGACGGCAAGCGAAGCTTGGCCTAGGCGTGCCTAACGTGCTACTTTTTCTTCCTTTCTTTCTTTCTTTCTTTCTTTCTTTCTTTCTTTCTTTCTTTCTTTCTTTCTTTCTTTCTTTCTTTCTTTCTTTCTTTCTTTCTTTCTTTCTTTCTTTCTTTCTTTCTTTCTTTCTTTCTTTCTTTCTTCTCATAGCGCTACACCCGCGTCCAACTTGTTGCCTTCCTCCATACCGGGAGTTGGACCTTCATCCGCCTCTTCAGCAGCGCAATACTTCAGCTGCTACAGGCAACAACCAAGTTCATGCGTTCATAACCAGGCAACAATGTAAATGTGTCAACGTGAAGTGACGAGTCACCTCGATAAAAGAATCACATTGCCATATCATGAATGGATGATCCTCGACAAGCACACGATCGAAAGAGCATCAGTTATTGGAAAACGGCGCGCACAAATACACATGTCACCGGCATACCGCCGAGGGCCGCATTCCTGTAGACTCGCCAGGCTTTCGCCTATCATGCCACCGCCGCAGCCAGCAAAATCTATTTATCATAAGGAGCTTCGTTTAAACAAAGTAAGAGACAAGTGCGCCAACGAAATGGATACCTTACGGAGATTACCATGGAGGATAATAACGACGTTACTTTGTTTCTGTAATAATAATAATAATAAAAAAAACTACTTGCGTTTTTGCTACTGATGGTATTCTGTTCCATACGATTCCTCGAGCGTTGCTCAAATCCTCTTGAACCATAAATGTAATTGGTTTGCCAGAAGAAAGCTTCCCCTAAATATGTTGCATAAAATACATTGTAGCGAAATTGTTATAAAAAAACAACCCTAGGTGGACTAATTGAATAAATAGACTAGCTTTGCCGTCGCATGGAGCCGCTACTGCTACTCCGGCAGCATTAACGCTGCCGTGCGCTTCGGCTAACGACGCAGATGCTGACGACGGCCGTTTCCGATGGCGGAGCAGTTATGACAGAATCAGGGGAGCCGAGTGATTCGATTTCTAAGCGTAACGAGTTCCAGAGGAATTCCGGTCCGTCGAGTGAGGACCCGCGTGGGTTCTTGAGAACCTTCGAATGATCTAACGCGCATGCGCGAACTCAGTGGAGAGCGAGGAAGAGAGAAAGAGAAAAATGGTAAAGCGTTTCGATCGTATACCTCTAGAACGGGCGCTCGTTGTGCACGTAAGAGTGTGATTTAAGGTGAGCAAATGAACAGCGGTGATTCGCGAAAAAGAAACGGTGGGGTGACAAAAGCACTCGCTACTAAACGCGCGCGATGTGTACACGTATGAGTATACGCACGTCTTTTACTATATACCCAGTATACGCTAAGAAAATTGTGGATAGGTTGCTGCCTTTCCAAAACCCACACGGTACATAATGCACTCACCCAATACAACTCGAAGGCTAAAGCCATCTTCTTTTCCTTTTCAGTCGAAGTACTGAACCTGCGCCGGCACCCTCTGAAATCCTTCTGCACCTAACGTGGTTTTGCACAGCCTCCGTGATCGGAGGCGCCTTACCTGGTGTTGCACTGCTTCCGCGATAGGCCCACTTTTGACCATGGTAAAATGTCATGTGATCACGCTATCACGTGACGTTATGTCACGTGATGCCATGATGATGGCATACTGACGTCACAAATATTGGCGCTATGTCACGTCATGATGACCTTACAAGGTGCCGTCAACACGTTAAGATGACTTCTTGCATGAATCGTCCCCTACGCCGCCGGACGCCGACGACGCCGACGCGGGCCGCCGATGGTCAAGTAGGTTCGTGTTTCAAGTAGCTCGTCAGGCACGGACACGCTGCATCGCTTGCCCCGCTTTCCCGATGGGGAAATGGGTCTTGAAATTTATTTCAATCATTAACGCAGCACTTTTCATATTGCCTTCAGTCTCTCCATGCAACTCTTATCCATTATAAAGGCTCTTTATTGCACCATGATTTGCTTTTACAGGTTAACTTAGCTATAAGCAAGCGTAACCCAACGTTTGGTTTAACATTTGCGCATGAGAAGAAGTACACGTGCGATGGCTGGAGCACTTGGAAACGGCCTTGTAATGAAAATACTCGGAGTGAACTACCGGCATTTGCACTCGCTAGTTCTCATTTTCGTGGGAGTGCCCCTAATGCAACTTAACGCAGCCACGTGTGGCTCAGTGCACTTACCGTCCACCGTCTGAGGGACTTTTGATGATTTGGAAAGCGATAGAACGTACTAACGTTCTCGTCCTCATGACCCCATCAGAATTCAGGTCAGTTTTGTCGGTGTATCTTCTGCAGGAAACTGTGTAAGCTACTTGCAGTCGCAGTCTGTAAAGTGACGTCTATGTGTGTTGTGGGATATCTGCTGCTACTGACAATTTTCCTTGTGGATCAACTTCATAAAGTAATGATTGCGTTGATTTAGCACTATCAAGCCACTTCTCCATAGAGCAGTGGTTATAGCCACGCGTTGTAACATTTCTCAGACATAGCGATTGCGCGATCTTGCCCTGCATTGAAGGCGTAGGGTACGCAAATGAAAGAAAATGCCAGAGAACAAAAAAAAAAAAACACAGCATATCCACGGAGTGAATGATGATGAGTGGGCGAAGCTGCGGAGGTTCATCGGTAAACCGTGAATCTTCCGTGAATTCTGCCCGGTACATCATCAACGACGTGAGATCGGGCGCGTTTATACTAAAGGGTCGAGAGAGTTATGGTGACTGAAGCAATCATGGTTACACCGTGAAATCTTCAGTGGTTTCGCCCAGCAGTAATCAAAGCGATAGTGTGTGTGAAATTTTATTCAAACTTCAACGACCGGTCGTCGTCCATAGTCCGCCAAGCAGCACGATCCGGCAAGCGCACTCGTACGGCGGTCCGCGCAATCGGAGAGCAGCTGCACCGCCAACGCCATCTAGCGTACCTTCACCCAACCGCCATATTGTACGCATGTCTATAGGACAGCGCCCTCTCGAAAACGAGACGAGAACTAGAGATGACGACACCATATCCACGGAGTGAATGATGATGAGTGGGCGAAGCTTCGGAGGTGCGTCGGTAAACCGGTAATCTTCCGCGAATTCTGCGCAGTACATCATCAACGACGTGAGATCGGGAGCATTTATACTAAAGGGTCGATGAGAGTCATGGCGACTCGCAGCTCACTTTAATTTTACATGTACGTTGTGAATTTTTTATTGTTTAATCACGCACAGGAGACGTCTCACACAGGCACTGCCTTGGAGGTCAAAATCCAGTGCCTCTTGGCTACTCAGGATGCATGGATCACCGAGGACCGCCGAGGTAATGCCATAAGGAGCTTTGCCCCTAAATATATTCATGACATACAAGTACCACCATCTAGCGGACATTCCAAGAACTAAACGAGAGGTGGCTACCTACAACCACATACATCGAGGACGCACGACCCACGGCTTAAGGAGCTTCGCCCCTAAAAACGTTTGTTTAGAAGAACGAGTGGACGATTGTGAGCGTAGCGCACGTACTCCGTGAGAAAATGTAAGCAGTGGCCCTGGCGGTCCCCAAACATGAAATATCGAGGTATCCATTTCATCATAATCAAGGAAAATGAAGAGAACCAAGCACATTTAACTGGGAAAGCTCGAAGCTGTCCCTTGTATCTTCTGTCGTGTTGCGTAGTTTATTTGAACTGAAACTACAAAAATACCAATACCATGCAAAGAAATAAAAACTTTGTTGTTAAAAAATACAGCTATGCATTTGTGTTTAGATAAATTCATTATCACAGACAGTGGACATCAATAACATTTCAACAGAACAGAACATGCAGAGACACACAAAAATTTGTTACACAAAGATAGGTATACATTTGTACAGCCACCCATTTTTTAACCTGACCGCGCGAGCATCGACCGCCGAGTCTGTAAGCGCCTGTTCTGGGCGTCCTGGAGTCCGGTTCCCTGAACAGCCCAGCAGAAGACCGCTAAACAGGACTGTTCTTCGCAGGCATGCACGAACTCCTTTATTTCGCCGCTGTGCTCCGTTAAACGCCGCTTACCGACTGAGAGGTCGATGCTCGCGCGTTCGGGTTAAAAAATGGGCGGCTGTACACTACATGGTAAACAAAAAACAAAAGCCCCCCACCTCCCCGAAGGGAATCGTGAGGAAATGCGAATGCCTTTCGCGCGCGCTTCACTCCATTTATATATGGTGGTTGTGGTTCGAAGAAGGAAAAAGGCGCCTAATTTCTGCAGCCCGGTCGGGAGCACGGCGCAGCGCCTTTTTTTTTTGCTTTTTCTTGTTTTTTTAATTTATTTATTTATTTTTTTTAATTTTTTTTCATATATAGCTCCGCCGAGCTCCGCCGCAGACCGCTTTTAGTTAACGCGCACGCTGCGAATTTTTATTGTTCAACAACGCACAGGAGAAATCTCCCACCGGCACCACATTGGAGGTCAAGATTCATTGCCATATATACGGGGTGTCCAGTGAACGGTTGTGCAGCGCGAGCAGTCGGTTTTTTCAACCAAGAAACTCGCTAGCAGACGCTGCCTGTGTCGGCGTCGCGAGGCGAGAGAGGGAGAGGGGGGAGCGTAGGAGAGAGAGAGGGGGGGCGCGCATGCGCAGTGGGAGTGTGGACGCTGCGGGCAGAGATGCCTAGAGAAGAGAGGGGGAGCGTAGGAGAAGAGAGGTGGGACGCGCATGCGCAGTGGGAGTGTGGACGGCGCGGGCAGGGGATGCCTAGAGGAGAGAGGGGGGAGCGTAGCAGGGGGGAGAGGAGGGGAGGCGCATGCGCAGTGAGGGCGTGGTTGCCGCGGGGAGGGATGCCTAGGGGGAGGGAGAGAGGAGGTTTTTTTATTTTTATATTTTTTGAAAGGGTTTGCGCATGCGCAGTAAGGGCGGTCACGCCGTACACCACCACCACCGGATTAAGCTTCGCCATAAGATGCTTCACATCTTACACCTGCCGGCGCGCACACCTCCTCAACCCTATCCTCCTCCTCCTCCTCCGCGGACAACGCCAACGCCGGATGCCTGACATAGCCCGACTATGAAATGCATTCGCATTTAAAAAACATGAATTGGAAAGGCCAGGTTCACATGCGCCAATGGAGCCGAAGCTTACTTTCTACTACTGATGTGGACTACCTTAAAAAGCCACCGCACAAGCTCTGGTGTGATGAGTAGATTCGATCTTTGTTTCCAGTTGACATTGTGCGGAAACAGCAACTGAAAAATAACGATCAAAGTACTTCCTTTGTTACTTGACATCGTTTAAGCTAGCATCACAGATTGTAACGCAAGCACACCGTCAGACACTATCTACCATTTAAAAAAAATATGATTGAGCCCTCCGTCATATGAATCGTTATAACACGAAAGTAAAACGCTTCTTTACAGAAGTAGTTCGATGTTCATTGTATATTGACAAATGATAGTTTGCGCGATGTTTGCTGCTGCTTGTTTTACCAGAGGGCGCGGTGGAGCTCTCATATGCCGCCTCAACATTGACAGCATCGGCCGCCAGGGATACGAAGAAATTGAAACGCTGGCTGAAGGCATCGACGCGCTCAAGTGTCTGCCTTCTGGGCTGTTTGTTCGCACGCCCGTTCTACACTTGTCCAGGATCAACTTCATTTCAATTGATTTTTCGCGTTTTCGACTTGAAGCGCTTATAACAACGTGCAGCAGGAAAGTGCAACATGTTGATAGGCTAAATGCTTAGTGCTGGCGTCCACGTGCATTATGAAAAAAAGTCAGTTTCGCCAGTGGATGGCGCTTCAGTGGATGGCGCTTCAATACAATTCCTCGCGAGCAGAAGCGCTACATATCAGCTTACCGCTTCTGTCGCTAATAGCCATGTTGCTGTTGGCATCGTTCCGTAACTGTAAACAACTGGTTATATAAAACATATGCGACTGTTCAACATATGTCTGTGCGTATAACACTTCTACATATCTTAGCGTGATTTCGTAACGTTTCGCTCACCAAAAAAAATTACAACACAGTCACCTTTTCTCCGCATGCTTCGCATAGCATCGATTCCCAAGGTCCGTGGCATCTGCCGAATTTTTTCTACGTGTCCGGCAATGAAAGGAAGAAATAAAAAGTCACGAGCTTTAATAAATGTGTGAAGGAACAATTTCATAAACAAAAGTCAGAACTAATTAATTGGAAAACGAAACAGACAAAGAATAGAACGTAGGAATGACGAGGTTGTTTAGCCTACTTCCCAATTTTATAGCGCTGATGTAGTTCTCGCTTTTTGGCTCATTCGCTTTCTTTTGTTTCTGATGCTTTGATCTGTTATTTCGCAGTCGATTTCTCGGGCTTGAAAAGTTGTCGTTTTCTTTGCTACATTGCTTTTTGTGCTTTGTTTCTTTCTTTTGCATATATGTGTGTGTGAGTGCGTCGCCTGGATTTCTCGAGCTATGCTCTGTCGCTGGCGAATTTTGTGTACGACAGTTTCGCGCTCGAAAAATAAAGAAACGCGCGTGGCTTCTTTCAAAGAGAAATTCACAGCAGCCCAACGAGCTTGAGACACTTTTCACCCGCACTGTCAGAATGAAAAAGCCCGGCCGCAAAAAAAAAAAGAAAAAGAAAGAAAGAAAAAAAAAGACTGGCACTTACTGCTTCCGCGTGTGTGTTGCAGGGTGGGGGGGTGGGAGGGAAGGGGGGAGGGCTCGCACATTTCCGTGATGCATTACCCCCCCCATTGGAATGGAAGCATACGGTGATTCGTGAATTTTTCAGGCACCCGCCGCGAGCATGCATACGTCACCGAAGAAGTTACGAGTAAAGAGATTGCGTCCTTTTGCGTGGATGCGTTCATCTGTGTACACGACATGAGTTGCGTCGTTCCAGATTGATGAGAGTTGTTGAAAAGTTGACAGGAAACAAGAAGGAATAAGGAAACGACGCTTCCCGCAAAAAGATTAAAAAATGTTATTAAAATTCAACAGAAAGTAAACGAACGTTTCTCTAATAAAGTGTTTCTTTTAAAGCGTATTTCTCCTTGCGAACTGTCCCGGAATTTTCCCATCGCAGCTACTAATGAAGCTCTTTGATTGGTTGGTTCATCAGTGCCCTGACAAAACCCAATCCGGAGAAAATGCCTTAAATAAGGCGGTGCATTTGCTTCTTAGTTTAATAATAAATTCCTTGGTTCCACATTGTCAAAACTACGACGCGATTTTGAGGCACGCGGTTGTGGAGGCCTCCGGAAAAATTCGACCACTTCGGATTTTTTCACGTGCACCGAGATATCATAACACGGACCTCCACTCCGGCTCCATCTAAATTTTGTTTTTGAAAATATGGAACAGGAAGTCAAAAAAGGGACATAATGAGAGCAGCAGTCACGGCAAAGCGTTAATCAATTACTTGATTATAGTCACGCAAAAAAAAAAAACGTCAATGAAAGACACGGAGATTTGTGTTGAGTGCCTGTTCTCTTTCGTACGAGCTTTGCGTTCTCATTTCTTGTTGCACCATCGTACTGGACTAAAAAAAATCCCGCCATATCAACGAAGTGAATGATGATGAGTGATGATGATGATGATGATTCCTCTACCATGGCTCATACCCACTCAGGGAAATTGGCCAAGAATTGATGATATGAATCTTTTTTTTTATATTGATGATGAGTGGGCGAAGCTCGATCGTTTTCATCCATGGCAGAAAGAGAATGTGTGGTCTGGAACGCGCTTATACTTCATGGTCATCAGCGTCATCGTCATCGTTATCACGTGTAGTGGGTACATTCCACTATATTGGAACGCGCTTACACTTCATCGTTATCACGTGTAGTGAGTACATTCCACAATACTGCGTCATCGTCATCTTTATCGCTGAACGGGCGGACGAATGAACGGGCGGACGAATGAACCCACAGTTTTCTCGCTGAGTCATCGTCAGCGTTATCACGTGTAGTGGGTACATTCCACTATACTGCAACGCGCTTATACTTCATCGTCATCACGTGTAGTGGGTACATTCCACTAGACTGCGTCATCGTCATCTTTATCACGTGGAGTGAGTACATTCCACTATACGTGGCTACCTACCTACTACAACTACTACTACTACTACTACTACTACTACTACTACAGAGGAGGGACAGACCCACACCCTAAGGAGCTTCGCCCTTAAAAAAAAGAAGAACACAGGACTGAAACATTAAATTAATCTATTATTGCTACGATTCGCTGTCATGCTTAAAAATTCAAAGTTTGATCAAGGCTGGCCTCCTTGTCGAAATGTAGCAATAATAGTTTGTTCTTGTTTGACTACGTCGGAAATTTCATTTTCCTTCACGTGCTTAACAGCGGAACAATTTAGATGCCACAGGCAACAACGACACTCCTGCGTTCATAACCAGGCAGCAATGAATTGTGAGAACGTTAAATGACAGGTGACGTCAGAAAAAAAAAGACAATTGTCCAATCAGAAACTGCTGATCGCCGTCAAGCCCATGATACAGAGAGGGTAAACAATTAGAATGAATGAATGAAAAATTTATTACAAAGAAATTCTGCAGAAAACGGCGCATAAAAATACGCATGTGAACAGCGCACCTTCCAGGGCGGCATTACTTTGCCTTCGTGGGCTCCGGGTTTTCTTGCCGCCACACCTCAAACGCCAATGGCACTCGTGAGCCAATACGAGCTTCTCTTGGAAAAAAAAAAAACACGCATCTTCATGACGCGAATGATTACGAGTGGGCGTAGCTAGGTCCTAGGTCCTTAACGTCTTCGTTGAAGTTGCCGACTAGTATAAAGGACGGACAGATAGACGGACTGCCGGCTTGGCGGACGAACGCATGCACGGACACACGGACGAACAGACGGATGGCGCAGGTGATAATGTATTGTGCTGTCATATACTTGAGAGCAAATTTTAAATACGAATGCATTTCTTAGTCGGGCTATGTCAGGCGCATCCGGCGGCGTCCGCGGAGGAGGAGGAGGAGGATAGATTGAGGAGGTGTCCGCGCGCCGGCAGGTGTTATCTCTCCGCTCTCACTCCCTCTCCCATAGCAACAGCTGCGGGCGCGCGCTTATCCTCGCCCCTAGCAACCGGAGCATGTGGTGCGAGAGAGTGTAGGAGAGGGTAGGTGCAGTGCTTCGCCGCTCCTTCTCTCGCCGTTCGCTCTCTCTCCTCCCTGCGCCCCACTCTCCCGTCCGCTCGCGCCTCACTCTCGACCGTTCGCTGGCTGGGCGCCTCTCAAGGCGATGGCAGAAGTCGGTGAAGGCGAAATCTCTCGGCGCAAGAAATGCATTCGCATTTCCTCACGATTCCCTTCGGGGAGGTGGGGGGCATTTTTTGGGGCAAGTTGGTGGTCCATTATGTGGCAACAGCGCAAGAAAGAACAAAGGACAAGAAATAAACACAGACCAGCGTGAACTTACAACTGAAGTTTATCTCCGAAACGGGACAGAATATAAAGAAAACGACCCGTGAACAAAAAAAAAAAAGATTGCGAAGCACTATCTGCAAAAAAACAAACAAAAAAACCTGCACAGTAATATCAGCCTACATCACTGGCGGCGGTCATGCGCACGGGACATGTACCGAACTACTTTTTTCGTCAAGGCAAAGGACGTGGGGACGCTCACGCAATTATCGTCAAGTCTCGCGATTTCTGCTGCTTCAATTATTTCTCGCGTTAATTGAGAACCACATCGCCCCACCACTCGGCACCTCTCCAATAGGGGTTTGCACTCAACAGTGTCGCACGTGCTGCAATGAAGGGCTAAGTGCCCGCTTTTCATTTGTTTCTTTTATCCAGTCATAACTTGTGACAGTATTTCTTATGGGACTTCAATTTAACTCCCGTTTCCCTTTTCCTCTCTTCTTTGACTCGTTTACTTTCTTTGATTCTTCCTTGCTACACTTGTTTATATGTTTTAAAACCGGGGCTTTTGTTTACTAGTTTACGGCTTGCGAAAATCTAACTGAACTCTCTGAGACAAGGAAGCCTTCGCTTTTATACAGCAAGATATTAGCGTCGGACTGGTTGGGTGGTCAACTTTTGTTGTCGCGAGCGTAGCGATAAACAGCGAAGATTGACACTGGAACTTCACAACATAAGTAAATAAAGGAATACATAAAATAACTAAGGCGCAGTTCGAAAGGTTGCCCGGCAGATGCACTGCCTGTATATTCTTCGTTCGTCAGGCATGTGCTCTGCCACTTCGCCGCCTTGTCACGCCGTCCATTCACAACCGTCCAATCAGACCGCAGGAGCCAAGATGGGACGCGATAAGTTTGTCATTTCTTTCTTTCTCTTTCTTTGTTTCTCTTCATCTATCTATCTATCTATCTATCTATCTATCTATCTATCTATCTATCTATCTATCTATCTATCTATCTATCTATCTATCTATCTATCTATCTATCTATCTATCTATCTATCTATCTATCTATCTATCTATCTATCTATCTATCTATCTATGGTTCTTTCTTTTTTTTTTCTTTCCTTCTTCCTTTTCTTTTAGTCTCGCGTCGTCTCTTTCGATCGGTCAGGAGAATAGTGGCAGCGCGGCTGCACTCCGATTGCCAGCGTCTGCGTTAGACGTGGACTGATGGGAAAAAGAGTGGTGGGTGCCTCCTAGTGGAGTGCAAGCTCGCACCTCTGATTAGGATAAAGAAGAGGTGTTTTACTAAGGATGACACGTGGTCAGAAGCAGCGGGAGGAACAGAGTTTCTCTCTTGACAGCTAAGGGGACGGGGAGGGCGGGCGCACTGCGGAGTGTTGTGACGGATGCGCGTGGGCGATTCTCTTTGTTCATGAGTGCGTATGCGGGAAGCGGACTGGGTCGCTGGTATTGTATGTAGAGCACACGCCGCTTCGAGGCTCTGTGGCCGTTTTCCGTCCTTGGCATGTGGTAGAGCGTTCAGTGTTATTCTCGGTGGTGACGGCGTCATGCTAAAAATCAAAACAGGAGTTTGGGCTAGGTGGTGATAAGGAATAACTGAGCTAGTCTAAGGCCCGCATTGACAAACCGCATTTATCATTCTCTCTCCGTATAGTTTTTGTACTTCGTAAAGAAATATCAAGCAAGAATTTTCAAACACATGTCGGATGTCTTTTACCGTGTTTACTGTTCCTATTCAAAGAAAAAGAACCGCACTTTCACCCTGAAGGGCGAAGCAATGAATGCCAAGGCAATAAATTGGAATGTTATACAATGTAAACCTGGTAGCTAACTCTTTTGGAGCTGATCTCATCTGACTCTGGAAAAAGCTGGAGTAAGAAACTGCGGTCGCTCCAGGAATAGAAGCGCTGCTCGCACTTATCGCGTTCGCAGCTAGTACAGCACGTAAATGGTTATA
Organism: Rhipicephalus appendiculatus; assembly: GCA_030522465.1. Classification (NCBI taxonomy): domain Eukaryota; kingdom Metazoa; phylum Arthropoda; class Arachnida; order Ixodida; family Ixodidae; genus Rhipicephalus; species Rhipicephalus appendiculatus. The sequence goes on from JALIZH010021461.1 coordinate 42,044, forward strand.
CAAGCCGTCTACCTACGCCTCACGAGGTAGCACACGCGCCAGCGATCGTGACCGCGCCCTTAAACAAATCGGGAGGGCACCTGGCAGACCACTGCCGCAGGTGTGGTTGCGCACCTGAGTTTCAGAAGAGTAGGTTTTTAAAAAGAGCGAACGACAAATTGGAGAGGGAAATAATGGAGGCGTTTCTCATCAACAAAGCTGGTGATGAATGTGTTAGTGAACCTTCAATATTTTTGTCCAAAGACGAGATGGCGTTCTTGGAAGGCCATGTATAAATAACCTCCAATTCAGGTTTTAATTTGACAGGGCTGGTTTCATTATTCATCATCTCTTGACAGAGCACCTTCGTTCTTAAGGTTTTGCTGCCGGTTCATCTTCTTAATCAGCTGCCAAGTTTTAGTCGCCATAATAACTTTGCTTTCTGAGCAGTTTAGGAAGTGCATGTGCAGTTTGTGTTCTCACGAGAGCTGGATGTGTGCTCCAACATGTAAAACTGCGATAATGGTTTTTAGTTTGAAATGACAGTTATGATGCGCGTCTCTATAATCTCTGAGCGGGCCTGGTTTTGTTATATCTGTACGTCGGTTCAGGTTGTTAAAAGATAGCATTCTGATTGTTGCTATTACTGGTTGTGGGTGTGACGTCCTCATGGTGGTGACATGTGACACTATAAAAGGCTGGTTCTTCAAATAAATCTCAGTTGGTAGTTCAGCACTGGTCCTGTCGTACTGTGTCTTTCGTCCCGTCTTTCGTGCTGTTTTATTTTTCGCAAATGTCGCACCAACTTGCCCAGACAAAAGCACTGCTAAGCTTAAATTAAAGTTAGCAGTTGCTGCTCCAGCGACCCCCCTCCTACATCTCGTGAGACACCAATAAAACGAGTGGGGCGTTTCGTCTCTGCTTGAGTAGCAATCGATTGCAGGCTTCGCACGTGAGGTGAAGTTATCGCATTCACCCTATGTGTGGTGGAAATGGGTCGGCTCGTTTCATCTCTGCTTCAGCGGCGTTAAAAGCCGGGTGCTCGGGGGTAAATAATGGATTTAGACTTTACACGAAACATGACGGCAACGCCGTTGGCATAAGCCCGTTGAGAGTGTCGGCGGGGAAAAAAAAGCACCTGTCGACCATATGATTGCGATCACAATATGACGCTTTAAGGCTGGAACAATGATAAAGAAAAAGTCACAGTTTCGCAATTAGGGCGAAGCAATGAATGCGATAGCAAGCAATCAGAATGTCACACGATGAACGACAAGCAGCTCGATACTTGCAGCGCGCCGCCGCAGTACAAAGAAGGACGCTCGAAAAGAACGCATAGGTAGGCACAGGACAAGCGCGAACTAACAGCTGTCATAGTTGTTACCTCTTTGTATTTCAGCAACGCGCGACAAGTGTCCACAATGCAGAAGCCGACGCTGTTTGATATTTCTTTTGAATGACGCCTCTGCGTATCCTGCTCCGCGGTGGCGTCTGATGCCAAGTGTGCCAGGTGTTTTTTTTTTAAATCGTATTCATAATGAGTTGGTACACAAGGGCGCCCCTTTTTGCGTGCGCGTCTCAAGGGCAGTTTTCAATTTGAACAAAATGTAGGAGCCTTGCGTGATAGAAAACACGCTCAAGCTCCTCCAAGATCTGCGTACCGCGAGCGGTAAATGGTGCCTAGGAATAGCTTACCGTTATACCGCCGGCACTAGCATGGCGCGTGGCTGCGTTGGCTAGCGCAGCGGGCGGCGGAGCGAGGGATCGCTGGTTCGAATCACCGGTCAGTTGCTTTCAAATCTTTTATATTAATTTGTCTTTCTTTGTGCCTCTTTTATATATATATATATATATATATATATATATATATATATATATATATATATATATATATATATAAATACGTATACATATTCCGGGACATGACGGCGACGGCAAAACTAAGCCGAGAGTGTCCATATAATTGATATCGCAATAAAACGAAAGATGAGGTTGACGTTTGTGCGTGAATATCGGCAAATATAGGTTCTCTTCTTCTTGTTACAGCTTCTATTTCACTTGTTAGAATGTCTAAGTAACGAAAGTGTGTGAGTTATGTTTCAGAAGTGCACCCAGTTTCCCGCCAATCAATAACAGTGATCGACCGTATTGTGGGCTATTGTAGTCACTCGCGAGCTGCCAGTGTCGGTTAAGGCAAGCCGATGTCTGATATGGTTGGCCAAATTTTTGCCGACACCGGCTAAGCGTTGGCTAATGCTGACGTACTGATATAGCTAACGTTAGTATAAAAACATATCGGACCCCTTATGAAGTCCCCTACGATGAATAATTGGCGAACGCCATTTTCTGTTTGTTCTCAGTCGCTGTACTCTTCCTGACTCTGCGAAAGCATTGCGCACCTTATGTGGTGTTGCATTGCTTTCAGGAGCGTAGGCACCTGTGCTGGTTTTGCACAGCCCCTGAGATGGGCACAAGTTTGACCAAGCGGTGACGTATGATGACGTCGTTATGTGACGTCATTTGTGGTGTCACCAAAGTTACGTCATGATGACGTGAAAAATTGTAGCGTCTTGTGACATCATGATGGCGTCACACGGTGAGGTCGTTATGGTGACGTGATAAGCTGATGATTTTTTTCAATTTTGGTTGACGCGGTTGGGAGACGCTGACGTGGTACGCTGGTCTATTTTCACTTGTGTTGACCCAGATAGAGAGAGACTCTTTATTAGCAAAATAGAGATTTTTTCGGCGTCTATATATCACAGGCATGCTGCTGTTGTCGCGGGCTGAGAGGTCGTGGTGTCTCGTTGAAGCGGGCATCTAAGGCGCCCGCCTTAATAAAACTTAGTGACTGCCTGTGTTGGCTTACTGTCGCTAAATGTCTGCCAGTCTTATCGAACGGGTAAGCGATGACTCGTGCTGTTTAAGGAGATGTTTTGGCAATTATAAACGTTGTTGTAACCAATCCACTACGTTAATGGCAAAATTCTCTTCTGTCAAATGTGCTCGACTGCTGGCCTGAATGTCGTCGGATTGTATCGCGGCCACGGCGGGCACATTTTGTTGAAAACGCAGTGCTGGAGGCCTGTATAGGCTCAGATTTAGGTGCGCGCTGAAGATTCCCAGGTGGTCGAAATTTCCGGAACCCCCCACTGTGGTGTCTCTAGTAAGGATATCGTGGTTTCGTGACTACAACCTTAAGAATTAAGATTATTTCTTCGGTCAACCTCATCCCATTAGCGCCCTGTCATATGCATGTCAACAACAAACTGAGTCGCTTCTGCATACTTTTTTACGCTATCCAAAAATACAACACGCAGCGTATGCTTGTCTCGACATCTACCTAATTAATGCTCCTACTGACTTTCAATGTCAATACGTTTCTTCAAGCAAAGATGGATTTTAGGCTGCCTTTGTCGGATCATATTAGGCTACCTAATGAGGCCACTCAGTTATGAAAAGTCTTTGAGATTAGCGTACCGGCGCCATAGTAAAGCTTCGAATCAGATGCACCTTCCGATCGAATTGACATAGGAAAGAGCAAACAAACAAACACACCTACAAAGAAACAAGCTTGCTTATTTGGAATAACGATTCCCTTTGTGCTTTATACGTTCTATGTAGAATGGGCAGAGTGCTCGCAAAAGACCCGGAAGTTAAGGCTGGGCCGCTGTTAGCGCAAACGCTACAACGTCCATGCTCCCCTGTTGCCCTCAGCGCCGTTACAGAGGGATGCGCTCGCGTGAAACGAGTTCGTCAGCAG
>JALIZH010021463.1:0-43168 GCA_030522465.1 Rhipicephalus appendiculatus
TACAATTTGTCCTCTTCCACAGTTGGCGCAAGGGGAGCCAAACGCGACCAAGAGATACCATGATATTCTGGCTCGATCGTAAATGAAAGTGCGAAGATCGAAAATTCCGTAAGCGTTGCACCAGTGTTTATGTTTGTCACACGCACTGTTTGGAACAATAATTACATATTAGGCGCATCATCGTAAAGTCGCCGCTCGTAAACATGAGCGGAGCAATCTAATTTTACTAACATTATAAAAAAATAGAAAGAAGAGGGAAAAAAAACAAAAAACATACTCGCAACGTCCTGCGAGCGCGGCTCCTACGGGAACGGAGAGTGGCTTTCCCGCATAGCGACGGAGCCCAACATGGCGTACCTTGGCGCAACTCTGCTACCTAAAGGTAGCATATACAGTAACTCTAGACATGCGTATAATATGTGCGGTTGGGTGAAGGTACGCTAGATGGCGTTGGCGGTGCAGCAGCTCTCCAGATTGCGCGGGCCGCCGTACGAGTGCACTTGCCGGATCGTGCTGCTTGGCGGACCATGGACGACGACCGGTCGTTGAAGTTTGAATAAAATTTCACACACACTATCGCTTTGATTACTGCTGGGCGAAACCACTGAAGCTTTCACGGTGTAACCATGATTGCTTCAGTCACCATAACTCTCATCGACCATTTAGTATAAACGCGCCCGATCTCACGTCGGTGATGATGTACCGGGCAGAATTCACGGAAGATTCACGGTTTACCGATTAACCTCCGCAGCTTCGCCCACTCATCATCATTCACTCCGTGGATATGCTGTGATTTTTTCTGGAATTTTTCAAAAATCATCCTAGATTTTAGAAAAAATCCAGGATGATTTCCGGCCCAGCTAACTCTTGCTCTTTTTGGTCGGTGATACATCACAATACGAAAACATTTCGAAGAAGCCCCATAAGCCCCCCCCCCCCTTGGCTACGCCCCTGATATATATATATATTTTTACGGTGAGATGTTTATTTTACAGAGTGGGGTGATAGATGGTCGTGGAAGGCTTAGCCCAGAATCCAATCACACTTCGTTCTTCTCTTTCACACCTCGTCCAAAGTCCGGTATCAGTTCCCCCGGTGCAGACGTTGCCCACCGGGCAAGTCAGTCAGTGTCGCTCGCGATAGGGCTTCAAACGGGCCACATGCACGACGTCAGTTATTCTTGAACGACGGCCAGTAGATGTGAGCCGTGATACGACGTACGTAACGTCGCTTAAGGGGCGACAAAACGACGAAGGGACCTGTGTAGCGGGCCAGAAACTTTTGGTATAAGCCACGCTTGCGGTATGGAATCCACAGCCACACCATATCTCCTTTGCTGTACGAAACATGTCGATGTCGCTTGTCATAGCGAGCCTTCGAACGGTCTTGGGATGCGATAGTACGGAGACGCGCGATGCGCCTGGCTTCCTCTGCACGACAAAGTGCCTCAGCAAGAGGTGGCTTTTCCTGCTCCGAAAACGGGAGAATGGTGTCAAGAGTTGTGCGTGGCGGACGGATGTAGAGCAGGTAGAACGGGCTAAAACCGGTGGTCTCATGCAGCGCAGTATTGTAGGCGTAAGTCATAAAAGGTAAAATTGCGTCCCAGTTTTTGTGCTTTGAGTCAACGTACATAGCGAGCATGTTAATGAGCGTCCTGTTGACGCGCTCAGTGAGTCCGTTAGTCTGTGGATGGTACGAAGTGGCGTGACGAAACTGGGAAGCAGACCGGCGAAGCAGCTCCTCTACGACGTCGGCTACGAACTGTCGGCCGCGATCGCTGATAATGGCGCGAGGGGAGCCATGCCGGAGGATGATGCAGCGTAGTAAGAAGTCCGAAACGTGGTCAGCCGTAGCGGAGGTGAGCGCTGCGGTTTCAGCATAACGAGTGAGGTGGTCAACACCGATTATAATCCAGCGGTTCCCAGTGATCGACCTCGGAAAAAGGCCCATCAAGTCTATACCGACGACCTCAAAGGGGAAACACGGAGGCGCTATGGGATGGAGAAGTCCCGGCGGTGCACTAGTTGGACGTTTGTATCGTTGGCAATGCTCACAACTCGCGGCGTATTTAGCTGTAGCTTGACGCATGCCTGGCCAATAGAAACGTTCCAATGCACGGTGGTAGGTCCTGGCAAATCCCATATGGCCGGATGTTGGGTCGTCATGCATAGCTTGCAGCACGGTGGATCGCAAAGCTTTGGGGACAACCAAAAGTAGGCGGGTCCCCTTTGCAGAAAAATTTCGCCTGTAAAGAATGTTATCTCGGATAACGAAAGGGGACTGACGCGGCTTCTCGACGGCAGAGGAGAAAAAAGAAGTCAAACTATGGTCTTTGCGTTGTTCAGCACTGAATGTAGCAAAATCTGGGAACTGTGTGTCAAGAGCTGCCAGGCAGTCGTCGAAATTGTCGGCGTCACATTCCGTCGAGGGAAGGGGAAGTCGTGACAGGCAGTCAGCGTCTGCGTGACGGCGGCCACTCTTGAAGCACACGTCAAAGTCATGTTCTTGCAAACGTAGAGCCCATCGTGCAAGTCGGCCGGAAGGATCACGTAGATTAGTGAGCCAACAGAGTGAGTGGTGGTCTGTGACGATGGAAAATCGGCGGCCATAGATGTACGGCCGAAACTTGTGCACGGCAAAAACGACCGCCAGACATTCTTGCTCTTTAACGGTGTAATTGCGTTCAGCTTTACTCAAACAACGGCTTGCGTAGGCAATGACATGTTCGGCGGCTCCGTGACGTTGAACTAAGACTGCGCCGATACCGATTCCACTGGCGTCACTGTGCACTTCAGTTGGGGCTGATGCGTCGAAATGGCGAAGAATAGGCCCGGAAGTTAGCAGAAACTTCAACTCACAAAATGATGATTCGCACTCCTTCGTCCACTGGAAAGGCACGTCTTTGTTGAGCAGACGAGTAAGGGGCTGAGCCACATCAGCGAATTTAGGAACAAAGCCCCGGAAATATGAGCACAGGCCCAAGAAGCTCCGAAGTTCTCGTAGTGAACGTGGTTGCGGGAAGCTGCTCACAGCGTTTACTTTATGTGGATCAGGTCGAACGCCGTTCTTGTCTACGAGATGCCCAAGGACGGTAGTCTCACGATCACCAAAATGGCACTTCTTTGAATTCAAGGTAAGCGCCGCTTTCTCGAGGCACGTCAGAACGGTGTCAAGCCGACGATTGTGTTCGTCAAACGTGCGTCCAAAAATTACGACATCGTCGAGATAGCAAAGGCATATCTCCCACTTTAAGCCTCGGAGAATTGTGTCCATAAAACGCTCAAATGTGGCAGGAGCATTGCATAAACCAAACGGCATGACATTAAACTCAAATAGACCGTCTGGAGTTGTAAACGCCGTTTTTTCCTTGTTGGCAGAGTGCATAGGGATTTGCCAATACCCAGATCTCAGGTCTACGGACGAAAAATATGAAGCCGAATGCAGACAATCGATGACATCGTCAATGCGAGGAAGCGGATATACATCTTTTTTTGTAACTGAGTTCAGTCGCCGGTTATCTACACAAAATCTCCAGGAGCCATCCTTCTTCTTTACCAGTATAACAGGCGCTGCCCAGGGGCTAGACGACTCCTGAATAACTTTCTTTGCTAGCATTTCTTCCACCTGCTGAGCAATTATACGCTCGGACGGAGATACTCTGTATGGCCTCTGGCGGATGGGATTGGCGGAACCAGTATTGATCACATGGCGAGTGCGTGAAGCTGGTACAGAGACTTCGTGGTCATTCAGCGCGAAGTCGAAGACGGATGCATGCTTGGAGAGAATTCGAACTAATGTTTCCCTTTTCTCTGATAGCGATTTGTTCACCATACCCAGAAATAGGTCATCACAGGGGTACGCCACGTCGGATGCTTCTTTCTTGTCGTCGCTAATGACCACAATGGTAAGGTTATCACTGGCGTCCAGTTCAAACACTGCCATCCGCATTCCGCTAGGCAAAACAATCGGCTCGAAAGAAGAGTTAATCACCCACAGTAAGGATTTGCCACTGCTCGCGGAAATTACACAGCGTGGCACAAACACATCCTTTTTTGCACAGCTCAGCTGAATCGGGTCAACTATGACATCGACGTTATCAGCTGCGACACCACAGACATCAACAGGCACTCGGACTATGGACTGCGCCGGTAACATTATGTCCTCAACAACGGCAATAGTCTGTTGGCACCGCGTGGGCTCCTCACAAAATGGAGACAGTAAAACTTCACCAGCACCTCAGTGCACGGTGGCCCCACATTCTTTAAGAAAGTTGATCCCCAGGATAACGTCGAAAGTAGAATTATCAAGAACTGCAAACTCTGCCTTGAACAATTTTGCGCCGAAAGTAACAGTTACAGTACATACTCCCACTGGGCGCAACGGTTCCCCACTCACTGCACGAAACGTTGTGTCGTTTCCCCAAGAGAACATCACTTTCTGGCCGAGTCGAGCCTTGAAATCACTGCTCATAGCGGAAACAGTCGCTCCCGTGTCGACTAAAGCTGACGTGGGAACACCATCTATAAAAACACTGACCTTATTATGGAACATGGAAACTGGCGGAGGCATATCTTTGTGCAGCGACCTCACCTCCATCGGCCGCGGCGTCTAGTTTCCCGGCGGAGGAGGCGAGGTGAGACGTCGGCGGCCTGGTGATGGTGATTGACGATGTCGGAAAGTCGGTGGTGTCACACTCCGCACAGAAGCAGGTGAATCGCTGCGGAAGTTCTGAGGGAAGTCATTGCCGTAGTAGCTGTTTGATGGCCGGCGATAATTACCTCGTGTACTTGGGCGCCCTGAGGATGCCGGTGGTCGTTCATACTGCGATAGAGGTGCATGACGTCGCTACGAGCAAAAGCGGGCTATATGTCCACGGATACCACAGTGGAAGCAGACAGGTGGTTCACGCACCACATGCGGCCGGAGGCAGTCAGCGGGATCTTGCCACGCTGTCATGTAGGGAGGTGACCTCTGGATGGAGTCGTTTCGCAACCCATAATTGTAAGCATGACGACGTGGCTGTTCCGGTGCCTTTGAGTTGTCGAAGCCCGCAGCATTGACGGATACAGGCGGGGGGCCGCACTGCGGAAAAGCGCCATGAACATGTGTTGTCATCGTAGCGGCAGCTTCCCGGCGATCAAGTTCTTCGCGCAGTATGTGCCGTATAGTTGACGCCAGATCGCTGGACGGAGGGCCCACGTCAATGCTCGCGACAGTGGTGACGTTAGGGAGCCGACCGAACTTTGCCGAAATGCGCCGAGCTTTAAGTGCCTCGAACGTCCGGCAGTGTCGGATGATGTCATTTGGTGACTGGATGTCATCCTTGCCTATGAGGTAGTGGTAAATATCCTCAGCGATTCCTTTGAGGAGATGCCCGACCTTATCCTCATCTGTCATAAGTGGGTCCACACTTTTGCACAGCTTCAGAACTTCCTCTATGTATATCGTGCACGTTTCCCCTGGGACTTGAGCACGTTGGCTCAGCGTCTGCTCGGCACGCTTCTTTTTCATGGACGGGTCGCCAAAGCACTTCTTTATCTCATCAACGAAATTAGCCCATGTAGTCAAATTCTCCTCGTGATTCTCGAACCACATCAGTGCGGTTCCCTCAAGAAACAGTGGTACGTAGTTACGCTGGCTGGCGGTGTCCCAATGGTTATACAGACTCACCCGCCTGTAGTGCTTGAGTCATTCCTCGACGTCCTCCCCAGCATTCCCAGAGAAGCTGCGAGGCTCCCTGTAATGTTGTCCTGGGGTGCTAGACGAAGGCGTCGAGATGTCCGCGTCGGCGTTCATGATGGTTGGTAGTGGCGGAAGGCCTGCGAGCCTGCGGCTTCGACGAAGGTCCACGGGTGGCTCTTCCGTCGTCGTTCCTGGGGGCTCCAATGCGTTACCCAGCACTCTCCACCAATTCTGTTACGGTGAGAGATGTTTATTTTACAGAGTGGGGTGATAGATGGTCGTGGAAGGCTTAGCCCAGAATCCAATCACACTTCGTTCTTCTCTTTCACACCTCGTCCAAAGTCCGGTATCAATATATATATCGAAGGCTTCACAAGTTTCACGTTTATTCTGATTTCTTCCTTTGCCAGTGACACTGACTGATTTGAAATCAGGGGCGTAGCCACAGCCTTTGCGGCGCAGAGGCACGTAAGTTTTGAAATTCCCTTGTCATGGGGCTGTGTCTACAGCGGTCAGACGGGCCGGTGATTCAATGACAGGCTGCGTGAACACTGCAATCTACTCCCTACGGGCACTGGTGGAAACTTACCTCTGCCCTGCAAAGGTTCTGCGCCCCTGATTTCACATCAGTGAGTGTCATTGGCAAAGGAAAAAATAAGATTGAACGTGGAGTTTTTTGAAGCCCTCAAAATAAAACAAGACAGGGCAAAGTGTTATGTGTAAGTGGCCACTCAGTTTTCCTTAGATAAAGAATTCGCGGTGCTATACATAGCGGGTCCACGTGGCGTCGTCAGTTCGGTGTTTCATGGAAATGCGCTGTTTCTACCACCTTGACATTCTTCATGGCTTTGTAGTGTTAAGTGAGCAACTATGAAACGGGTTAGATAGCCTATATTTATGTATGCGCTGCTGGTTAAAATGTGTATGGGGGCTTAATTCTGCAATAATCGTTTAGTTCGAAGTCCGGCGCTTGTACTGTCTGGTTGTTCTCCTTCGCTGATTTCGTGTCTTTCGCTGGTTTCCTTTTCCGAATATTATGACCCAACTCGCCCAGCAACTTGCGTTAGTGATGTCCTGTTTCAAACACGATTGTGACAAATCGGCATCTACATCTCATTAGTCGAATTGTGTCCGAGGTAGAAAACAGGCGAAGGAAAGGCGCAGATTACTCGGTTTGATTTCTGGCGTGGAGTATCGCATTGAGTGCAGGGCAAAACGGAGGAAACACAAGACATTATACACCCACACTTTAGGATTACGTGCGAATTCATGTTCTGTGCGTTACTTCACACGAACTTTATGGTGATCACCATCTCGTCCGATTGCCGACCTTGTTGAACCTGCCAGCCTATAGGCTGGGGATCGTTTCTGTTTGATAAAGCATTTCATCTATTGTCCTTTTTTTTCTTTCTTTCTTCATTAAAGATCATGTGTTCCAGTTTTTAAGCTGATTCTTTCTTAATATTGCCACGCGCGTTTTGTATTATACTTGTGCTGTATTCGGTTTACGCCCACAAAGACTCTAAGCAATGCTCAGCGCAAACCGCGCCTCATTTTTCTAGAAGCTTCGCGATTATTGTAGATCGTTGTGTTAAGATTGCGCGCAAGACGCGAACACGCGAGCTTATTCCAGAGCTTTCGCGACAACCAGTGATAAGACTGGAATATTCGATGACACGCGTATAAATGCCGACGCGCTTCACCGTTTGCCAGTTGATCCACGGCCGACGCTCTGTTCGCCGCTATCAGTGCCAGCGTGTATTGCTGTAATCTTACTTTCCGTTTACCGGCCACAAGTTCGGCCTAATAAACAGTTTCTTCTTTGACACGCCGACTGTTGCCTTCGTCGACGTCACGACCACGTGACAATATATATACCCTAAAACGCTAGCTCTTATTTAGACTGCTGAGCAATATAAGCAATTGCTTCCATACGCATCGAACAAAAAAGCCCTGTCTGTCTCCATCCCTAGCCCCCCGCCCTTCCCCTTTGAACTGCCGTTGTTACGTGGCTCGCTTTCACACAGAAGCGCCAACTACGGGGGGGGCAGTAGGGCTCGCCCCCCCCCCCCCCCCCTGGACGGCTTTACGGGGGGGGCAGAGCCTCCTCCGGCCCCGGCTGAGGATTTTTAATCTGAGGATTTTTAATGGTGGTGGTGGGGCGCGGTCCCCACCACGCCGCCGACGCCGGGTGACATCGTGAGTTAAAGAAATGCTTTGCATTGAAATCCTACGTAGGAAGGTGGCGGAAATTTCATTGGCGCGCCGCTCGCAGCTGTTGTTATGCGGACGCCGCGACAGAGGAACGCAGGACGAAGGACATACCCGCCGCCATGAGATGCTCCATTTTACATCGCATCTACACATGGCCTCCGAGATGGCGGGCGCGCGGCGGGTTTCGCTCCGGCCGTCCCAATCGCCGCGCTCCCCAGCAAAAAATTTCTTTCTTTCGCCCAAACATTCCTCATAAACGTACTGAGTATTGCGGATAGTAGGCTATCGTGACTGTCTTGTAAATATCGGCGGCCAACTATTGCAGAATTATTCCCAGCACTATCAATAGTATTACATGTAGTAATGCTACCAATGATACTATCTATGGTACTATCGGTAATGTTATCGTTAGTACACCGATAGTAGCACTATCGGCAGTTTCCTTACACTATCGATAGTTTAAAAAAAATCACAGCATATCCACGGAGTGAATGATGATGAGTGGGCGAAGCTGCGGAGGTTCATCGGTAAACCGTGAATCTTTCGTGAATTCTGCCCGGTACATCATCACCGACGTGAGATCGGGCGCGTTTATCCTAAAGGGTCGATGAGAGTTATGGTGACTGAAGCAATCATGGTTACACTGTGAAATCTTCAGTGGTTTCGCCCAGCAGAAATCAAAGCGATAGTGTGTGTGAAATTTTATTCAAACTTCAACGACCGGTCGTCGTCCATGGTCCGCCAAGCAGCACGATCCGGCAAGCGCACTCGTACGGCGGTCCGCGCAATCGGAGAGCAGCTGCACCGCCAACGCCATCTAGCGTACCTTCACCCAACCGCCGTATTGGACGCCTTCTCGGAAACGAGACGAGAACTGGAGATGACGACACTATATCCACGGAGTGAATGATGATGAGTGGGCGAAGCTTCGGAGGTGCGTCGGTAAAGCGGTAATCTTCCGCGAATTCTGCGCAGTAAATCATCAACGACGTGAGATCGGGCGCATTTATACAAAAGGGTCGATGAGAGTCATGGCGACTCGCAGCTCACTTTATTTTACATGTACACTGTAAAAAATTTTTCCTGAAAAAAACAGAAATTTTCTGGCAGCTGGCCTGCCAGAAAATTTCTGTTTGCTTCTGTTTTCTGTTTTTATGCTTTCTGTATTTTTACATAGCTCTTCTGTTCCTGCTAACAGAAAATTTCTGTTTTTTTTTTGTTTACACTTTGTTTTTAGTCCCGAAAATTTCGGTAATTTTGCATAATTTTTCTGTTCTCAGTAACAGAAAATTTTTGTGATTTCGCTGGTTTTTTCTGTTATCAGTAACAGAAAACTTTTGTTACTTTAAATAAACTTTTCTGTTCTGACTAACAGGGAATTTCTGTAATATTACTACACTTCTGTATTTGCAGTACAGAAATCTTCTGTGATTTCAAAAGTTATTTGTTTTTAGTACAGAAAGTATTTGTAAATACAATAAGTTTTCTGTTCTATAGGTAACAAGAAATTTTAGAAATTGTATTTCTCTTCGCATGCAGCAACGTCAGTTTCCTAATATTCCGTAATGTTATAGGTAATGCAAAATTTAAATGTTTGTGGAGGAAGAACAGAAAATCTCGAAAGGACTATTTTTTTGCATCTACACTTTCCCCTTTATATAGAGTGTGTGCTCTCTCGGAAATTCGTTAATTCAGTACATCATAGAGTGAAATGCAAACACGTTTATTGAAGTAGACCATAAAAGTTCAGGCACTTGCAAACGTGCGGATCTTGGAGAACGAGAGATTTGTGCCATGTGGGGCGAGGCATTTGGTACGCGACAAACAAAACGAAACAAAAAAAACTGGCTGTTAGGGCTGTTTTGGCACATTTGTGGCATATGCCCTCACTATCGCAAGGGACCCAGATGCAGTCATCAATCAGAGAAACCGAGCGAGTTGGCCGGCACGGATGGTCAAAAGTCGTAGTCCTTGATGGTGCTAATCAATGAAGCCACTTTCGGGTTCAAGTTGTGTTGTTTCCCACGTGTCCGCTCAACCTTTGTGCCCCTTCCGGGATTGATAGTGGCAATTGACCTAAAAAGAAGAGGCTTGTGCTTAGCAGTGCAGAAGTACCAGAATATTGTTAGATACGGTGTAACTACAAAGAAACCCACTTGCTCTTTATTAAGAATATACCTTTCTGCATACATGGATCTTTCCTTTAATTACCTTCACTTTAAATAAGATATCGCCACATCAGTTTAAAATTAAGCTCCTAACCTTTCTAGCACTAAAGGTTGAATTTGAAGCTTCTAATGTCTATGCACTGACAGCCAGTATACTTGCGTTTCTCGCAACCAGTATACCTTAAAACAGGAAGCATATCATTAAACAGATCGCGGTTCAATGCTAGTAATTTTGTTGCAAAATGCTTTGTTTTCCTTTTAACCAAATGAAGCCATCTCAATAAATGAAGGCAGTTTATGTGATCAATGTAACATTTAAAAAATGCTATCGGAAAGCTAGAGTTATTGGCTAAAGTACTGTGTCGTACTGTGTCAAAGATTTAGCTTCATTCTCACCTCTGAGTGAACTCCAAGGTGAGACTTGTCTCTTTTGGGTAGGCAACGTTGAATGGGAAGTGTGCCAGGAATAACACTTTGAACGCCTCTCTCGGACTCGATGCGTGCCTTAGAGGAACGTTGTCAATGCAAACGGTGAAGGACTTCGCTGTTAGGAAACCACCACCTGCAATTTAAAAATTAGGTTCAAAACTTACTCACGTTTAGATGGAGAGAATAGTATACCTTTAGCAAATATGAAAGGCCAACTTGGCATTTCTTGGTATATTGTGCCAATCTTACTGAATTTCTTGATGCAGCTTTGAAACGGGCACTTGATTTGAAAATGGCTGATATTCTTGTGTAAAGCGGCATGTTTCAGGAAAGCAGAGAGAGTTGCGTTAGCGCTGCCGCATATGTTGCACCGATACATTTCTGTAAACAGACAAAACCACAATGGCTATGAGAAACAGGATTGTCCCAAGCAAACCTAAAATGTGAAGCTAGAAAATCAGGGTACCAAGCGGTTCTAATACTCGAAATGTCTTAAAATGCGCAGATATTTGCAAACATGAAATAATTTAAAGAAACATGAGGCAAAACACAATTTGTTAACGCAGGATGTTTGCACATATTTACACTGCGTACTATCATACACTTTGAACGCCACAACCATGCTTAACAAAAATCACAAAGCAAGAAAGAATATAAAAAAAAAACCAACAAGCCATTGTCAGGCTATATTAGCACCGAATCTCTTGCTCTAAGGGGATCTCAAATTGTGCTTTTGAAAGCGCTGGTCTGCACCTGCGACAGTTTGCGCCACTTTTAGTGTACAGTCGAACCCGAATATATCGAACTAGACGAAAATGATAAATGGTTCGACATATAAGTAATCCGATATACGAAATTATGCTCCGAATAAAACCTGGAGCACGTCTCTGACAAACGTCTACACTTGCAAAAAACAGGAGATTGCCGATTGGCGTATCCAAAAGCAGCAACTTCAACAAGCACCCGACGGTGATAAATGATTTACTTTATTAGAAAAAACGCGAACAGCTCAACGAGGAGCCACTGGCCGCACACATGAAATGCACAAGAAGGAAGAAGCACTGAATAAAAAAAAACAGGTTGTTGCCGAGAAAGAGATGCCCTGTTGTCACAAGTAAGCGCTTACACCAGGTTCAACATTGACCGTCAAACCACGGCGCCGGTACCTTCTACGGAGCGCATTCATCAAAGGCCGCCAAATCTTCCAAGCACCCACCCTCACCCCACGCCGGAAAAACGCGTGCAAGAACAGGCAGCCGTCAAACCACGGGGCCGGTACCTTCCACGGAGCGCATTTATGAAAGGCCGCCAAATCTCCGAAGCAGCCACCCTCACCCCACGCCGGAAAAACGCGTGCAAGAACAGCCAGCGTGCTTCAAACAAGCAAACGCTTTAACCAAATTTGACATCGAGCGTCAAACCACGGCGCCGATACCTTCCACGGAGCTCGCATTCATCAAAGGCCGCCACCTCTTCGAAGAACCCACCCTCACCCCATGCCGGAAAAACGCGTGGAAGAACAGCCAGAGTGCTTGAAACAAGCAAGCGCTTGCGCAAAGCCTCGAAAGTTCTAGAATGCTTGGCGTGACGCCGTCTCAAACGAGACTGCTTTCAGCGGTGCGTCTGCCGACGACGCGGAACTGGTTTTACAGTCCTTCCGAAGCCGCTGCTGTATTGCGCATAGATAACTCATGTCCAACTATCCCGAACCCTGGCGAGAACCAATAAGCGCGCTGAGACATTTCGGTCGGTCAGTCAAAAAAGAAGCTAGTGAGCTAGAAGTGAGGAAAGACTGTGGCGCTGACGAGGAATGATCTGTCGGCACGCATACGTATACTGAATTAGCGTAATGTTCAAAAAATAAAGGTAAGAAAAATAACTAGAGGAATGAAAGACAGGCGTTACACTCGGTACGCTGCGCGTGCGCGGACTTCATGCACGTGTAGTGCAGTGCACTTAACGGCTTTCGGGGTGTCGCCGTGTTCAATATATCATATGTTCAATCTTTCGAAGCCCAACACATCAGTGTGATTTTACAACTGTTCAACATACACAACAATTATAGTGGTCCGATATATGCGGGTTCAACTGAATTTTTTCGCTAAATACTGTTCATGCAGATGAGGATACACAATCAATGCGGTAATATGGAACGCGTCGAGGCTCCATAGCGTCACTTTTTTAAATGCTTATATTATCGAACAGAATCTCTCACAATACCATTCAAGACATTAGCGTTGCGGTGTTAAGGGCCCTTTATAATCCTACGCAATGTCGACGCGCGCGCATGTTCGGTATGCAGCCGCGACTGTCGCGTCCGTCGGCGCGACCTGCTGCATTCCGCGCCGGCGACATCACCCAGAGACGCTGACGCCACCGCGTCTGCGTCTCTTCGTTCTCCGTGACGAAGTGGCGCCAGGCGTGCTCAAATGCGCGTGCGTCAAGGCAACGAGCGCGGCCGGCGCGGCGCGCAAGTGGGAAAATATAGGGAATATGAGTGCTTGGTTTTCGCGTCAACGTAACGGGACGAACCTGACGTCGCCAACTCCCGGTGACGCTGGCTGAAGCGAATGCGGGCCCTTACAACGAGTCGATTACACCGGCAAAGAAAAATTAAAAACCACGCTTCATAGGCGGCTGAGGACACGCGCGATCGACACAAATGGGGCTCCTACAATGCCACATGGCGCGAGCACAATTTTTGAATGCAACTTTAGCGGTGCACCAGCATCGGCGCGCCTCAACTAGTTCTTTACAGATGAGACAACGGTCAAAAATTGCAGTGTGACGCAATCTCACGCACTGAATGCCTCAACTGAGCTCGTACGATAGTAAGCCTATGCCGCCTATGCTCTACGCGGTAACAGCAAAGCACGCTGCGCAGATCGTGGGACCCGCTCGCCACATTTCAAATGACAATACTGCTCTGATTACACATCCTGCCACTATTTACACCACCTGCCGCACGGCTAAGCGCAGCCGCACAGCTAAATGCGATGCACTCCAGCAACCAACGTTTCTAGAACCTTCGTTCTCGAGACATTGCTAGCTGTGTATGGCTACGCGAACCACCGTCATCGAGCGCTAAAGCAACAACGTTATCACGTAATAGCACTTCAAGTACACAAAATATAGTTCTGTAATTACATAAACCTATAACGAAACTCTCACTCACCTGATAGGGGAACTGTATCAAAGCGCAGCAGTTTAATGGCACCAGACCTCCGACGAGGAAACAGCAAAGCTCGTCAGTTGGGCCCATCCGCAAAGAAGAAACTATGCCAATAGAGGAAGCGCGCACTGAAACGCGCCAAAAGCAAGGACCGCAGCACCTACTAATACGTATTTTACTTGGAACAAAATTAATTGCTACCGTTCGCTTGCTTCCTAAAATATAAGTAATTTAATGCTTGGTGAAGTGTATTTTTTATAGTTGTTTTTTATGTTATAAAAGACACGTGACCGATCGTCTGTAGAACGCCAACATCAAAAACAGAAATTCTCTGTTTTTTTCAGAAATGTATTTCTGTTAACAACGAAAAACAGAACTTTTCTGTGTGACCACAGACGTTTTCTGTAAAGAAGTTCGTACTTTTCAATATATTTTTTACAGTGTACGTTGTGAATTTTTTTATTGTTTAATCACGCACAGGAGACATTTCACACAGGCACTACTTGGAGGTCGAAATCCAGTGCCTACTGGCTACTCAGGATGTTGGACCGCCGAGGTGATACCATAAGAAGCTTCGCCCCTAAATATATTCATCATATACAAGTACCGCCATCTAGCGGACATTCCAAGAACTGTTTTACAAAGAGCTGTGCTGTGAGCACGGACAACGCCGCACCCCGACAAGGCTCGGTCTTAAGGTGCTTCGCCCCTAAAAACGTACATCGCGTCGCGCGCCCGGCTACCGCGAGATGGCGCACTCACTTGATATGATGAGGGAATTATACCGCGAAAATACAGTTTGTGTAGAATGGGAAGGAATAAGCAGCAAGGACAGCGTTGACATTAGTAAGGGGCTGAGACAGGGTTGTCCTTTGTCCCCGCTGTTATTTATGCTGTACATGGTGAGGATGGAAAAAGCGCTAGAAGGTAGCAACATTGGATTTAATCTGTCACACAAACAGGCAGGCGCGATGGTTGAGCGGAAGCTTCCAGGTCTATTTTATGCTGACGATATTGTCTTATTTGCGGACAGTCAAGATGATATACAGCGGCTGGCAGATATATGCGGAAGGGAAGGCGAGGCTCTAGGACTAGGTTTTAGTGCAACAAAATGTGGATTGATGGTATTCAATGATCACGAAGACCATGCGGTCTTAATACAGGGCCAAGAAATACCGAGGGTAAGCGAGTACAAGTACCTCGGAGTGTGGATAAATGAGGGGGGATAGATATATGGAGGTACAAGGGAAAGCATCGGTAACAAAGGGAAAGAGGAATGCTGCAATCATGAAGCACAGAAATAGGTACGAGGTGCTTCGAGGGCTGTGGAAGGGTGTGATGGTTCCGGGGCTTACATTTGGGAACTCAGTGGTGTGCATGAAGTCAGAGGTGCAATCAGGAAAGGATGTAAATCAAAGGACTGTGGGACGCCTCGCGTTGGGCGCTCACGGGAAGACGACAAATGAGGCTGTAAAGGGTGATATGGGATGGACAGGTTTTGAAGTGAGGGACGCTCAGAGCAAAATTAGATTTGAAGAGAGGCTGAGGAAAATGAAGGAGAGTAGATGGGCAGGGAAGGTTTTCAGGTATTTGTATAGAAAAAGTGTCGACACGCAGTGGAGAAAAAGAACTAGGAGGCTCACCAGTAAATATACGGCTAGCAGTGTGGGCGACATGGCAACAAGGGGCATTAAGCGAAAAGTCAGAGAGGCGGAGAGGACTCATTGGATGACAGCGATGGAAAAGAAGCCGGCTCTCAGTGACTACCGAAAGAGAAAAAACGAAATAAGGAGGGAGAGGTTTTATGATAATTCAAGGGGAAGCGCTTTACTGTTTGAAGCAAGGTCGGGTTGCCTTAGAACGCGTAGCTATAAAGCGAGATTCTGTAACGAAGAAGAACAATGTACATGCTGTGGGGGGAACTAAGGAAACGATGGAATATGTACTGATTGAATGTGGCGATATCCACCCAGATATACGTGTGGGCACGAGTTTACATGAAGCCTAGGATTTTAGGGACAACAATGGAAAGCTGAACACGTCCGCGATAGAAATAAGTAAGAGACGGTTAGAGTATTGGTGGCAGAAAAGTAGAGATAAAGGACAAAAATGAAGAATGGGGAAAAAATAAGGTCATTCTGCCTTAAGAGGCAGAGAGATGGACCATGAATTTATATTTTTCTTTGCTATAATAACATAGATTTAATCAATGTAGATAAGGCATTAGACCAACATAAAAAGAAAGTTTTTTTTTCGAGCCTGGTGGCAGACATGTCACCGCCCCGTTATAAAGGGGACGCTCATAGCATCCATCCATCCATCCATCCATCCAGTAGAGTTACTGTATATGCTACCTAAAGGTAGCATATACAGTAACTTTAATATACAGCGGCTGGCAGATATATGCGGAAGGGAAGGCGAGGCTCTGGGACTAGGTTTTAGTTCAACAAAATGTGGATTGATGGTATTCAATGATCACGAAGACCATGCGGTCTTAATACAGGGCCAAGAAATACCGAGGGTAAGCGAGTACAAGTACCTCGGAGTGTGGGTAAATGAGGGGGGATAGATATATGGAGGTACAAGAGAAAGTATCGGTAACAAAGGGAAAAAGGAATGCTGTATAATTATGAAGCACAGAGCGTTATGGGGATACAATAGGTACGAGGTGCTTCGATGGCTGTGGAAGGGTGTGATGGTTCCGGGGCTTACATTTGGGAACTCAGTGGTGTGCATGAAGTCAGAGGTGCAATCAGGAATGGATGTAAATCAAAGGACTGTGGGACGCCTCGCGTTGGGCGCTCACGGGAAGACGACAAATGAGGCTGTAAAGGGTGATATGGGATGGACAGGTTTTGAAGTGAGGGAAGCTCAGAGCAAAATTAGATTTGAAGAGAGGCTGAGGAAAATGAAGGAGAGTAGATGGGCAGGGAAGGTTTTCAGGTATTTGTATAGAAAAAGCGTCGACACGCAGTGGAGAAAAAGAACTAGGAGGCTCACCAATAAATATACGGCTAGCAGTGTGGGCGACATGGCAACAAGGAGCATTAAGCGAAAGGTCAGAGAGGCGGAGAGGACTTATTGGATGACAGCGATGGAAAAGAAGCTGGCTCTCAGTGACTACCGAAAGGGAAAAAACGAAATAAGGAGGGAGAGGTTTTATGATAATTCAAGGGGAAGCGCTTTACTGTTTGAAGTAAGGTCGGGTTGCCTTAGAACGCGTAGCTATAAAGCGAGATTCTGTAACGAAGAAGAACGATGTACATGCTGTGGGGGAACTAAGGAAACGATGGAACATGTACTGATTGAATGTGGCGATATCCACCCAGATATACGTGTGGGAACGAGTCTACATGAAGCCTTGGGTTTTAGGGACAACAATGGAAAGCTGAACACGTCCGCGATAGAAATAAGTAAGAGACGGTTAGAGTATTGGTGGCAGAAAAGTAGAGATAAAGGACAAAAATGAAGAATGGGGAAAATAAGGTCCTTCTACCTTAAGAGGCAGAGAGATGAACCGTGAATTTATATTTTTCTTTGCTATAATAACATAAATTTAATCAATGTAGATAAGGCATTAGGGCAACATAAAAAGAAAGTTTTTTTTTTCGAGCCTGGTGGCAGACATGTCACCGCCCCGTTATAAAGCGGACGCTCATAGCATCCATCCATCCATCCAGCGGCAGTGGAGAACGCGGCAGAAAGCAGAGCGCGCGGGATTACAGCGTGCGCATGTTTTTTTTTTCTGTCCGAGCAAGCAGGCAAGTATTTTTTTTTTCTGTTACTGCATTTATTTTGGTCCAATTTACGGAGAAAAGCACGGCAACTGCTGAAGTTTCCTGATATAAATTATTGTAAGGAGGTATCAATTCGTCTGTGGTAGTGTTACTTTTTTTTCATTACGGTCCGTTTTGTCTCGGCGCGAGATACCTTGATTTGAGAAATATACAGGGGCGTTCTAGAATTCTTCCTTTCTGGAGACGTGTATGGGTGAAAACTGGGCTAATTTTCGTCGTTGAATCATATTGCCCTTTTATCGTGACACATCGTTTTACTATTTGATCGCGTACGGATATTTATGAGTTGGTCAACCGAAGCATGGTTACGCTCTAGATAACTGAGTGCCCTGGTGATGTCACTGAAGTAAGATGATAAGTAATTTTGCCGGAATATTGTTGAAGGCTTCGATTAGCCGACCTACATTTACTCCACACGTCGTTCACAGTGAAAGTGCCTGAGTTGTCATCGCCTCCTTTTTCGTCATCCGGATTTTGCTTACGCTTTGCTAGCACAATGGCAATATCAGTATCGTGTTCATTTACTGTGCTCTCGACTGCATCCAAATCAATCAGTCGATCATAAATGAACAAAACGCGCCTGTAACCAGTCCGTGGTCGTCGCAGAACCGGCGACTTAAAGTCTAGACCACGGTCTGGACGTGTGGCGACCCCCCTGCAACCTCCTCCGTCTCCCTGCGGTGCGACGGGAGGTAGTTGGAAAGGGAAATTGGGGAAGCCTCGTGGGCGAGTGCGAAGCATTGTGCGCTATGAGAGCGCGGCTTTCGCGCCAGACTTGATGGCGCCGGCGACATCGCGAGGAGAGAGCATGACGATTGCTGATGCCGAGTGCCGAGTTTGGTCGGCTCAGTTAGCGTTCCCCTCCAGCGCGCGCTCGACCTTATTGCTTTGAGTGCTGTTGAGTGCTGCTGTACGTGTGTTTTCATTTCGCTATATGTTGTTACACCGAAGGAAAAAATGCACAAAGGAAGCAAGCACCGATACCTGCTTTTTGCGATACTGCTTCCAAACGGATTGCTTCCGTCGTAGGCCTTAAATCTAGCTTACAACATTATCAACATATCTATTGTGGGCTCGGGGCCAGTGGTCGGCCGAAGCCCTCAGAGAACACGTAGGCGACAAGAAAAACGCGTTTAATTTACGAAATCCTGGCAACGACTGATCGGTCTTTAGCGGTAGGGCGAGCGCGAGCCCCGGGCGTCATCACGCCCAGCCTCATCATCGTTCTTTTTTTTTCTTCTCCTTCGCTAGCGCCCCCCATACTATACAGCCCGCAAATTTCTAAGTATAGTAAGTTTCTAGCACATGCGGATCTCTTGCAGAGGCATCGCTTTTCTAAGTGCTCTAACAAGGGCGGCTCAAATCTACAGCAAAAAAAAAAAAAAAAAAAAAAAAAAAAAAAAAAAAAAAAAAAAAAAGCCCATTTGAGAATCGATAGGCCCCGGCATTGACTTGGCCTCTCGTACACCTTGACCAGACATTTCCAAATCAGCGCGAGGTTAATAAAAGCGCAAAACCATTTTTTTCCCTCGCCACGTGCAAGCTGCGCCAACAGCGCGGCAGCTTTTCCGATCCTAGAGTTACTGTATATGCTACCTTTAGGTAGCAGAGTTGCGCATAGGTCCGCCATCTTGCCCGCCGAGGCATCCACGTCATGCAGGAAAGCCACCCCTTTCGAATGTAGGAGCCGACGCGGCCCAGCGGCTCCGTGCGCTTTCTCGCTCGTTCATAACCCGTCGCTGGCGAAATGACTTTGGCTTCGAAGAAAAAAAAAAAAGAACTCGAGCAAATAATGACTTCAGATGAAACTAGTGTTATAGCTTGTTCGATGGCAGTCACCACCGGAAGTAATATTTTTGTTTTAAATAGCGAACGGAAAACTTCGACTTAATTTGTCTAGATTTCTCGACAAATTAAGCTCAGCAAATCGCTCGTTTCACGTAGTTTTTGACGCAGCGCTTAGGTGGCTCGAGAAAACAATTGCTAGAACTATCACTCCGTGTTTTACAAATAACGAAAGCAAACGAGAATTTTCCGCATATCTACGTAGCTGTGGCATAAAGTAAACACTCGGTGAGGTTTCAAATGCAATGCCGCACAGTGCCCGGACTGAATTATAATGTTTTGAAAGACCTGTAAGGTGCATATTCACGCATTCACTCGCGCACAATTTTATCGTTCCGTCCCGTTCGATTTATGTCAACGGCTAGCCAGCCGTTGACCAGTTGGCAGCACTGAGTCACGGCGCTACGCCGCACAGGCACTACTACTAACATTGACGTTCACTAAAAACGGACAACGCAAGACACAACCACGACACCAACGAAAAACATTCCGCACTCAGCCGGATCGCCTCGCCAGAGTTCTTGGGCAGCGATGGCGATAGCGGTGGCACCGGCGGTAGAGCAGAGCAGCGGTGGTGGCGCGGCGGTCGCCAGCACCCTAAGAGGGACCTTACAGCACCCGCGCGGCCGTGAAGTTGGCTTTCCCTCAAAAGGATGCTTTTTGCGCACGTGAGCGCGCTTGGCGAATAGGGGCGCGAGCGGTGAGTTCTATCAGAGGCGCAACTCTGCTACCTAAAGTACAGTGTACTAGAAGAGGGCAGTGGGCTTCAGGGTGTCGGAACGAAATGTTTTAGTTACGGTTTTAGTTTCGTTCCACCGCAAAAAGTTCCGTTCCGTTTCTGTTCCGGAACGAAAAAAAAAGTTCCATAACGGTTCGTAACGTTATTTATTTGTATGCGAAATTTTGAAGTACGAGTAACGATAAAAATATTGGATTTGTCGTATAGTTACTCACGCTCCTCTTAAGAAAGTGGGACAGGGGTACAACACGTTCTTGCCACGTTCTTAAGAGGAGCTAAACTAACAGTACCACGAATTCCTACAAATCAGTGCAAACCAGTGCCCTTCCAAGTTATAGCAGACTTTCTCAAAAGTGCATTACGAAGATTTTGAGAAGGCTCAATGCTTTGCGTCAAGGGAGTCAGTATGGTCTTAGAAGCAGTCCGTCATCGAGCGTACCTCTCTCTCATATGCGAGGTCACTGTTAATATAACACAAACTTGCGCGCTGAGAATACCCTCTCTACGCTGGAATGTGTCGCAGGCGCACGAAAGTCCACTTGAGTTAATGTAAACATCTTTGGTTGCCACTGTTTTCGTTACATCAAGTCATCTTTACTTTGGAATTCTTGCCTGAGGTACGCTCTAGTTCTCAACTGTGAGATGTGCATTATTGCTAACGTTGTATGACCTCGCTTGTTCCGGATTGCCAGGTTTCCGAGTGAAACGAAAAACGATAAAAAAAATTTCGTTTTCACTCCGGAACGAAATAATACATATCATTTCGGTTACGTTTTCGTTCCGGTCAAAAATATCGTTTTTTTTCGTTTTTCGTTTTCGGTTTTTGTTCCGTTCCGATACACTGGTGGGCTTACTCCGCCGCTCCTCTGACGCAGTTGGCGTCGCATAGGAGAGGTGGCGCCACAGGCAACTTCAATAGATGCTTCGCTTGCAGAAGCTGCTCGCCGCTAGCCGCACGTTAGAGTTGCGACGCACGTTCCTTTGATATTTAAAATAAACTTGCTTGTATAGGCCGCCCTCTGACTATATTGAGAGCGTGTGTTGCTCTCAGTTCGCCTTTTTCCCCTGTTCTTTTGCGATAGAGTTTGCCGAAAGTCAGTCCGATGGCAGCCAAAGCTACCGATGCCTTTCTCATCTTTAGTGCGATGCAGTTAAAGCATTGCTTTTTTTTTTTGCGCACTTCAGTTCTTTGCATATTTTGACAAGCACTACATTTGTTTAGGCCACATCGTATTTGCCCCAATGTAGCATCTCGCGGAAAAGGACGATGTACCCTTCAAAATATACGGTTTCATGCCATGTAGACCTAACCTAAAATGATTTTGTTTCAAGATTATGCCCTGCCTTCCACCATGGAATTAGAAAACAGCGCACGCCCGCTCCTTAAAAATGCAGGTATGCTGGCTGGGTTTGTGCCTTTGATATGCTAAAATGAAGTTGTAGCTTAAATATTTTTCGTTCCACTTTGGTTGTTGCACATGACCGAGACAGTAGTTTTGTGGGGGTTATTATTAACCATCATTATGCAGTTACACGTCTGTTATGCATATTTACAGTGCCTTAATGGTAAACGAAATTAAGATACACACGAAGCTCGTGTTTCTGACACGAAGCTCTTATTTGCAAGAACTGAAGTACAACATCCAGCCATTGATGCACTTTATTCACTTCATGTTTAACGACTCACCTTCAGCTTCTTGGCCCTCTGCCGCTTTCCTGCTTTGTCACTGTTCAGTCCTTTCACATCAAAATGAAGACGTGTGACAACGTTTAAAAAAAATTACTTTTGCTGTGAGGGTAGCAGCGGGCACACTGCAACCACTTTCTCGGAGAGCACTTCGGCATTAGCGGTCAACACGGCCGCGCAGTATACGACACCGACGGGGTCAGGAAAATTGTGCTTGCTCCAGTATGGCAGGGACATACGTAGAATTTTTTTTCGGGGAAAGGGGGGGGGGGGAGGCACGGGCCTGGTGTGCCACGCCTTGGCTACGCCACTGCAGTACGGTGAGGGCACTTCTAAGAAATAAAACCGAGTAATATCATCAGATGGTGAAGATGTAGACGCTTTTGGGCATCATTCACAGCCTGCATCAACAGCGTCGTCGGTGTGAGCAAACGGCAGACACCGCATTGTCGGAAGGACAGAATTCGGGATTTCACTGTCCGTCTGAAGTTTCATATCTCTTCCTTATACGAATGGTCCTCTCTTGCGTAGGCTCCTTACTAAGATGCGTTGGCAGATTGGGAAGGATCGTCGACACAGCATAGGCGCGGAGAATGGGTGCGGCCACGAGCAGGGCCGTACCCAGGAATCTTTTTCGAGGGGTATTTTTGTGTAGAACGGCAAACTTCGGCCACTGTTTGGCATATGAGAGCGAAGGCTTGGAAGGAAAAAAAGAAGTACAACTTAGAAGGAAAGACGCTCAACTTGCAACTGAGTTTAATTCGAAAAGCTTCACACCACGGAGACAAATGCGCAGGCGCAGTCAAACCAGATTGTCACACAACCAATAGCAAATTCCTGGGGAAAGACGCGTTAACAATTCACGATAACAAAAAGAGGTACGTTCAATCAGCTTATAAACCTAACTGCCCTGTAGGAAGTTTATTTCTTTCATTGTCAGATGCGCCGAAGGTGCACTGATGCACGCGTCTGCAGCAATCTCGATCTGTTCCGCCTCTACGATCTCTCGTTCACGCCTGCCCTTAGCTCGATTCATGACGTCCGCCGCCTCTAGAAGTGCCTTGCAACCGCATTTACTGCAATGCGCAGGAAGGTGCGCCCCATCATTCTGAGCATTGACCGTAGTTGCGTGCTCTCGTAGTCTGTCATTAAGACATCGGCCCGTTTGGCCGATGTAAGCTTTACCACAACTGATTGGTATCTTATATACCACTTCAGTAGCACAGGGGACAAATGGCTTCTTATGCTTCTTCCCACAGACTGTTTTCTCTGTTTCTTCACCGGCAAGGTTGCACAAACGGGAAAGCTTACAGGGTGCCGTGAAGACGAGGTCTACGCCATGCTTTGATCCTATCCTCTTAAGGTTGTGTGATATCGTGTGAATGTAGGGCATGACAACGAACTTGTTGGGCCTCTGTCGTGTAGGAACGCTGGGTGAGGCACCAATCTGCTTAAGAAGAGAGGATGCAACGGCAACGAGTAAAGGGGAAGGAAATCCCGATGTTAGAAGGCGCGAAATCTGCCGGTCAAAGCTAAGGCTGACCTTATGAGAGCAAGACTTGGTCAGAGCCGAGTTGAGGCAAGAGGAAGCAATCCCCCCTTTTCACTAGTTTAGTAGGGGATGAGTCAAATGGAAGGATGGCTTTCTTTGACCGTGGTTTATACTCCCAGCAAATGTGGTCGTCACAATTAAAAAACAATGCTAAATCTAAAAACTGTATTGTATCGTTGTCAGGAAGTTCCTTCGTGAATGATAATGAGGGCGAGCACTGCTTGAAGCAGTTCAGGACACTGTCAGCGACATCTGCATGGCTAGCATTGATGGGAACCGAAATAAAAACAATAAAATAATCGACATATCTGCATACTTTTAAAACCCGTGAGCGGTTCAATTCCTGCTGAAGCATGCGGTCAAAATTGGCAAGATAAATCTCACACAGAATTGGCGCCACACACGAACCAATACAAATTCCTTTCTTTTGTATATACGTTTCGGAGTTAAAGCTAACAAAGGTAGACGCCAAATAACATGTCAAAAGCTCCATAAAACTATCAGCCGTGACAAGGCAGCCATTCTGAAAGGACACCACACCATAAGAGTCAATTGCCTCTCGGACAGTAACAAAGAGTTCGTCATGTGGTACGGAGTAGAATAAGTCCTCAATGTCCACGGACACCGCGTAGTTGGCTCCCGGCACTCCCATCTTCAAGTCTTGCACTAGAGTGTCCGAATTCCTCAGCGCAAAAGGGGTCGACCGGTGTGAGTACCTTAAGGTGACGCTGAAGGAAGGCACTGAGGTTACGCTGCCAACTGCCAGTTTCTGTGACGATGACTCGAAAAGGGCAGAGTGCTTTGTGAGTCTTTGCGGTAAAATAAAAAATGCCTTAAGCCCTTCCCCCCTTGCACGATTTGACCACCTTGCAGAGTGCGTCCAGCTTCATGCCTTGAAGAAGAGCGGTCGCCTTGGCTTTTACCTTAGCAGGATTGGCATCCACTTCTTTGAAACTTTTTTCCATGGCTGCTCCAGCCTTTTCTTTGAACAAGCGCTTAAAAAGGACAACAAAGCCGCCTTCTTTGTCACTTTGCATAAGCGCAAGTTCGGACGTTCTGAAGAAATCTGCTGTTTTACGCAGAACTGAAATACCCTGTGGGATGTTCCGTGGCGCACGTAGCAGGACGTCCACGCCTTCGGAGATTCATCTTTCCCGTTGATGAGTGGGCGCGTTGTCTGCTACCTTATGGACCATGGCTAGCAGTTCGTGTTTAGACAGTGACGCCCCCCAGGCTAAATTTTGGTCCCTTTTCTAGTACTTGTTGCACGCTGCTGGGAACTGTTGCTCCGTCTTGGAACACAACCGGCACGACACCAACATCCCTCTTTCTACCTTTCGGTAGGTGCAGGAGAACGGTGCGCCACAAAAATTCCGTAGCGGCGTCAGCAGACTTTCGGTGTGCTCGCAAAAACGTAGTGGACCCGCTGCCTTCACCCTTGTACTCAATGCACGAGGCTCTGAGCCAGCTGTCGAGGAGCCGGACTTGTTTCCAAGGTTCAGACTTCAAGATCTTGCACATTCTTCTCCAGTGGCCCTCAGAAAGAGGAAAGCCCCCAAAAAGTAAGGCAACATCAGGAAGGCACACACCTTTTCGAAGATGAAAGGCTAAGAACCTTGCTCGGCACGTCGTTGTGGCAATGAGGTTGCAACATGCTGCGCAGCGTTCCTTGGGTGGAAGACTAGACAAAAATGAGCCCGTTGTAGAAGAAATATGCTTCAAAATAGTGAATTGTTGGGCTAGTTGGTTCAACATTTGGCATATGAGAGCGAAGGCTTGGAAGGAAAAAAGAAGTACAACTTAGAAGGAAAGACGCTCAACTTGCCACTGGTGGTCGATGTAAAGGCGTGTAAATACTTTAGTATCACCCGAAAAGATAACGCATTAAAAAATTTCGGGGGGTGTCAGACCCCCCTCAACCCCTCTCCATTTACGGTCCTGCCCACGAGGTACCCGCACTTCTTCTCCCTCGATATTGTGCACATAGTCTCTAAGCACATAACGTGGCTCGAAATGAAGCTCGCACACTGCGCTGTCTTCCAGGGGCTTGTCCGCTCTGTGCAGGTTCTTTTCTCAATCTTTACACTTGCTCTGATCCTTCGGGACCCCAAACAACGACAGATTCGGCCCACCCTTGACGTACACGTAGCCTGTATTGGCACCAGGTGCGTAGCAGTGATTTTGCCGATGTTGCGGCATGGCTCAGGCACTAAAAAGCATACTAATCTCTTGCGTGCTGCGTACGGCTAAACGCTGCCGGAAAAAAAAGTTGGCGCGACAACGTCCACAGCCATGAAACGTGTCTCGACAACTGCTGGTGGTGGTTGTGGTTCGAAGAACAAAAAAGGCGCCTAATTTCTGCAGCCCGGTCGGGAGCACGGCGCAGCGCCTGCAAGAGCTAGCCGGCTCTCTCAGGCAACGCTCCTCCCAACTTCTATTGATGGCGATGCCAGCGCCGCCGCCCGGGCGAAGAGAGAAGCACACACTGGCGACGTTCGTGGAGCCACCCCACCACATAGGCTGCGCCGGAGAGTAAGCCCACTGCCCTCTTCTAGTACACTGTACCTAAAGGTAGCATATACAGTAACTCTATCCGATCCCAAGTAAGTGCGCCGCGGTGCGGAGAAAAGAGCGGGCCACGCCCACCTCGGGAAATACGCTCTCTCCGTGCGATTGGGACGGCCGGAGAAGGATGGATGGATGGATGCTATGAGCGTCCCCTTTATAACGGGGCAGTGACATGTCTGCCACCAGGCTCGAAAAAAAAAAACTTTCTTTTTATGTTGGCCTAATGCCTTATCTACATTGATTAAATCTATGTTAATATAGCAAAGAGAAAAATATAAATTCACGGTCCATCTCTCTGCCTCTTAAGGCAGAATGACCTTATTTTTCCCCAATCTTCATTTTTGTCCTTTATCTCTACTTTTCTGCCACCAATACTCTAACCGTCTCTTACTTATTTCTATCGCGGACGTGTTCAGCTTTCCATTGTTGTCCCTAAAACCCAAGGCTTCATGTAGACTCGTGCCCACACGTATATCTGGGTGGATATCGCCACATTCAATCAGTACATGTTCCATCGTTTCCTTAGTTCCCCCCACAGCATGTACATTGTTCTTCTTCGTTACAGAATCTCGCTTTATAGCTACGCGTTCTAAGGCAACCCGACCTTGCTTCAAACAGTAAAGCGCTTCCCCTTGAATTATCATAAAACCTCTCCCTCCTTATTTCGTTTTTTCCCTTTCGGTAGTCACTGAGAGCCGGCTTCTTTTCCATCGCTGTCATCCAATAAGTCCTCTCCGTCTCTCTGACTTTTCGCTTAATGCTCCTTGTTGCCATGTCGGCCCACACTGCTAGCCGTATATTTACTGGTGAGCCTCCTAGTTCTTTTTCTCCACTGCGTGTCGACGCTTTTTCTATACAAATACCTGAAAACCTTCCCTGCCCATCTACTCTCCTTCATTTTCCTCAGCCTCTCTTCAAATCTAATTTTGCTCTGAGCTTCCCTCACTTCAAACCCTGTCCATCCCATATCACCCTTTACAGCCTCATTTGTCGTCTTCCCGTGAGCGCCCAACGCGAGGCGTCCCACAGTCCTTTGATTTACATCCATTCCTGATTGCACCTCTGACTTCATGCACACCACTGAGTTCCCAAATGTAAGCCCCGGAACCATCACACCCTTCCACAGCCCTCGAAGCACCTCGTACCTATTTCTGTGCTTCATGATTGCAGCATTCCTCTTTCCCTTTGTTACCGATGCTTTCCCTTGTACCTCCATATATCTATCCCCCCTCATTTATCCACACTCCGAGGTACTTGTACTCGCTTACCCTCGGTATTTCTTGGCCCTGTATTAAGACCGCATGGTCTTCGTGATCATTGAATACCAGCAATCCACATTTTGTTGCACTAAAACCTAGTCCTAGAGCCTCGCCTTCCCTTCCGCATATATCTGCCAGCCGCTGTATATCATCTTGACTGTCCGCAAATAAGACAATATCGTCAGCATAAAATAGACCTGGAAGCTTCCGCTCAACCATCGCGCCTGCCTGTTTGTGTGACAGATTAAATCCAATGTTGCTACCTTCTAGCGCTTTTTCCATCCTCACCATGTACAGCATGAATAACAGCGGGGACAAAGGACATGCCTGTCTCAGCCCCTTGCTAATGTCAACGCTGTCCTTGCTGCTTATTCCTTGCCATTCTACACAAACTGTATTTTCTCGGTATATTTCCCTCAAAAGCTGTATACAGTCATCACCTATGCCCACTTCCTTCAATATATACCACAAAATTTCCTGATTAACGTTGTCATATGAACCGGTGATGTCTAGATAAGCTACGTATAAGGGCCTGTTTTTTATTTTTGATATTTCTATACACTGTGTAAGAACAAACAGGTTATCGTCTAACCGCCTGTCGATTCGGAATCCATTCTGGAGTTCTCCCAAAGTATCATTTTGCTCTAGCCACGTTTCTATTTTTAATTTTACTGCCTGCATCGCCAACCGGTATAGCACCGATGTAATGGTTTGCGGTCTATACGAGCGAATGTTATCCTTTTCTCCCCTGCCTTTATAGATTAAGTTCATTCTACTTTTTCGCCAACTGTATGGTATTTCCCTCTCCTGTAAGCACTTTTCTATGGCTTTCAGCAGTGCTTCTTTAGTGCTATGTCCTAGTTCGTTGATGAGGCAGACGGGAACCCCATCTAGGCCCGGAGTAGTGCGCTTAGGAATTTTTCCTTCGGCCTTCTTCCGATTGAAATTCTCAAGTACTACATCTTCCTCGGTTGTACTCTTCTGCATACTTTTACTCACCGGGGGGAATCGCTTGGGCGACCTTTTTAAACGAGTCGGCTGTTACCTTTCGGATGTAACCTAGCGCTTCATACCCTTCCAATTGATTTCCTTCTTCATCTACCATATGTTGTTGCATTGTGACAGACTTCCTACCTAGCGCTTTTAGGTGGCTCCAAAATATCCTAGGCGCGGCCTTCTTGTTTTCGCGAATCTCTGTCATCCAGCGATCACTTTCGCCTTTAATTTTTGCCTCGACTAATTTCTGCACAATGAATTTTTGCTCTAAATATATTTCCCATACTTGGTTGACTTCATCCTGTGGCCGCTTCTCCTTTTTTGCCTGTCTGTGCTGCCGTGATGCCTCACGTCGCTTCTCGATCGCATCCCGGATTTCTTTGTTCCACCAACTTTTTGGCTTTCTCTTTCCTTTCCAAGAAATAGTTTTCTCTTTTTCTATTTCTTTCGTGATTACATGTAGCAGCTCACTATACTTCCAGTCTTTGCCTGGCAGTTTGTCTACTTCTTCCTCGACTCTTGCGGCTATATTAGTTATTTGTTTCTCATTTAAATACGAGCTGCCAATGTTTGATTCTAGGTTCTTATTTTCAGTTTTATATCCCATTTGTAATGTTATGCGTTTATGATCACTACCCAAGCTGTTAATGCCTTCCTCGTCTATTCTCATCTCTCTAAGTTTGTCATAGATTCCTTCTGTCATGAGACAATAATCAATGCTCGATTGCCTGCTTCCGACTTCCCACGTGATCTGCCCCTCACACTTACGCCCCACGTTAACTATTTCAAGACTATGTTGCTCGCAGAGATCTAGCAATAACTTGCCATTGATGTCTGAATATTTGTCAAGGTCATGAATGTGAGCGTTCATGTCCCCTAGCAGGATTATTTCGGCATCATGGCAAAATTCTTTAATATCAGTGCTTATGCATTTCACTATCTCCAAATTCTTTTCTCTGCAGTTATTCCCCGTCCACAAGTAAGCTACACCTAGCCACGTTTTCTTTCCACCTACTGTGCCCGAAACCCACAGGTGCTCTGAACACGTTTGCTTCACTCTATCCCATTTTGCTCTGCTATGAATTAGCATTCCAACACCCCCCACCTCTCCTTTCTGATATGATCCTGTTGCATCCTTCCCAAATATAATTGTCAATATGTGGTGGCTCTTCCAAGTCTCTAAGGTGTGTTTCTGTAACCGCATAAACACCTATCTGTTTGTTTAACTGTCCCTCAATCTAACCATTTTGCCTTTTTTTCTGCCACCCTGCATGTTAATGTAACCAATTGCGACACGCGCCTTCTCCCTTCTTTTACCTTTTCTCTGGTTTTTCGCTATACTACCTGTCACAGAGTCCCCCCTGGTTGTTGTCCTCATTACACGCTACCCTGGACACCGAAAGGCCCGCGTGCCCCCCCCAAAAAAGCTACTGCGCGTCCTGCAAGTCGCCAACCCACCTCATGACCAAGCCTCCTATTGAAGTGTATTCCCTCTCTTCGAAAACCACCCCACCTGTGCACCTCTCTGTTCATTTCCACTACCTCGATGCCTTTCTCTCGAACCCGCCGTGCGCCCGCCATCTCGGAGGCCATGATCTACAGAACTTGTTGAATGTTGTGCACGGTAGATGGCATCACAGGCCAATCGCTCCTAGAGTTACTGTATATGCTACGTTTAGGCCTTTAGGTAGCAGAGTTGCGCCAAGGTACGCCATGTTGGGCTCCGTCGCTATGCGGGAAAGCAACTCTCCGTCCGCGTAGGAGCCGCGCTCGCAGGACGTTGCGAGTATGTTTTTTTTTTCCTTTCTTAATTTTTTATAATGTTAGTAAAATTAGATTCCTCCGCTCATGTTTACGAGCGGCGATTTTACGATGATGCACCTAGTATGTAATGATTGTTCCAAACAGTGCGTGTGACAAACATAAACACTGGTGCAACGCTTACAGAATTTTCGATCTTTGCACTTCCATTCATGATCGGGCCAGAATATCATGGTATCTCTTTGTCGCGTGTGGCTCCCTTGCGCCAACTGTGGAAGGGGACAAATTGTAGTCAAGAATGTTTAACGCAATCGGGCTCGATAGCGATCCAAAGTAGCCGTGCGACATCCGTATTTGGCGTGCATGCATGTATGCGATCATGGCTCGATAAATCTGAAAGATATGAATGAGCGATTCAAAAGCGCTACCGCGTCCACCATTGCTCGCGCTTAAGACATGAAACCTGA
Source organism: Rhipicephalus appendiculatus (assembly GCA_030522465.1). Taxonomy (NCBI): domain Eukaryota; kingdom Metazoa; phylum Arthropoda; class Arachnida; order Ixodida; family Ixodidae; genus Rhipicephalus; species Rhipicephalus appendiculatus. Next base: position 30,337 of record JALIZH010021463.1, read on the forward strand.
ATTCAATTTATGTAACTAAGGCGAGCAAATATATGCACACTCAGGTTATTTGCATTGCACCACTGTGTTCCTTCGAATGGTTCCAGTAAGCTTCCTGGTCACATTTCACGTGTAATGGACCAATTTAGATGTGTTATATGTCCACGCAGCCCACACAACCCGCAAACTAAGGCTACATATATTTCGCGTTTATTTTACCCGTAAAGTTATTATGGGTACATTAAATGGTGCATCTTACCATACCTTTGTTTCTTGCTTAGATACTACAATATTTATTTCTATGGCAACACCTGGTGCACCGAGCGATTGCACAGCATCAAAGTGCAGCTGGTGCCTCACAATTAATTCACAATGTTTATACGTGTACCCGAGAAAATAGCAGTCAGGTGTTATAACGCTTATCAAACGTAACAATTACGGCTTCTCGCGATGCAGCAGTCACTTGAGTGGGAGGCGTGTAGAAGATTTCGCTCGTGGCACCGTCTTACCATTTTAACTAGAGCTATGGCAGTTCGGAGCGCAACACCCCGTCATATAGTGAAACAGCTATTGGCGTGTGGTATCACACTGATGCGATTGAAGTGCGTGTTAAAGCGCACCAGGTGATCGAAATTATCCGCAGCCCTCCACTACGGCGTCTCTTTGAATCGCTTTGAGACGTTAAAACCCAAAACCAACCATTAGTCCTCCATTTAAAAAAAGAATGCGTCCGAGATCACACGTATCTCGACAAGCAGCAGCAAGAATAATAACAGCGCCGATTGAATTACGCTTGGACAGCCGGAATCTGCCAAGTGCATATTGGCGTTGCCTTCAAAGGGTTGGCTTCTCCGGAGCGCAGAGGAGCCACCTCTGACCACGTGATGGCGCTTGGCGAATAGTGGCGCTGGAATCACTGGCGGCGGAGCGAGCGGCGCCCGGAAAACAGTGGCGCAACTCTGCTACCTAAAGGTAGCATATACAGTAACTCTAGCGGTGTTTCTACGCCCGATAATGGCGTCGTTTTCCGGCGCCAGAGCAAGAGGCAGAGGGGTCATCGGGGAGAACTGGTCACGTGTCGGGCCTGGTCCAATAGGGGGAGCACAAAAGGGCGAAGAAGAGAGGAGAGACGCAGAGGGCGGGGAGGACATTCTCCCTTTCCTTTTTGGACAATGGTTTGAGCGCAAACCATTGTTCTCCCCGATGACCCCTCTGCCTCTTGCTCTGGCGCCGGAAAACGATGCCATTATCGGGCGTAGAAACACCGCCGCACGTGCGCGCTGTACGTGAGCGCAGGCATCGGCTGCAGCCAGATGCCAACTTGTTGCGCTGTGGGATGCTCGAACAGCATTGCCAAGGGTGACAAGCTTTTTGCGGTTCCTCGTGGAAAGGAAAACGTCAAACGGCAAGCGATATGGCTCCATCGATTCGGGAGAAAGAACTTCGATTGCCAGGACGGGAGGCTAAGCTAAGGCTCGATACTGATGCCTAAGTTAGACAAAAAAAAAAAAAAAAGGCGGCGTGACATTGTCGGCCACGCTTTCTCGCACACAATATTTACAGCGAAATCCTTATTGTTCGCAATTTACTAATTGTTTTGCGAAAATTTTACTGCAACGTCTGAAAAAATATTTTTGCAAGATCTCTGTTTTCTCGCTCAGCCCGTAGATTTTAGAAAATTTATTTGCCAAAAGTCGTTAAAAACTTGCTCTGAGAAAGTCGGAGCTGTTTTTTTAGCGCTCATTTTTTTTAGTGCTCATAAATAGAGGGTGGTGATGAGATGTGTACGATAAAGAAAGAGACATGGCAAGTAAGTAGCATCAATTGATGAGCGTAACTTACTTAGCAATATGCTGCAAAGCTGCCCGTACGCAAACTATAATTTTAAACGCATGTTTGTTCTCTAACCTTCTAATTTTTTCTCCTGAACTATATGTTTATTTGAAGCGGGTGTAAGTTTTTATTCGTTGTGTCGGTTTGTATATTTTTTTTTTAATTTATCCACATTTCTCAGTGTTTCTGATTCAGTGTTACTGATATTCTGTGTTCAATAATAATTATTATTAGACAGTTGCTGCATGTTTCTCTTTGATGTGCTTTATTATTTTGTTGTGTTTTTGACCAAACATTTTAAATACACATTTGACTTGTAAATAAATAGGCACCTATCCAGTGCAAGGACACCATCCTGTTTTCGTCGCCGTTCGCATTTTTGTTTCCGCAAGAAGCAAAATGTTTTGCAGCGCACTTCGGCCGTATTTCGTTAGGCAAATTGCGGAGGGTGCATTGGAGGATGTCTGTATATTTCAGAAACACTTCACGGACGATCAGTTCAAGCCAGTCATCCTTGCGAGAAATGGCTGCAAGAAGCTAAAGCCTAATGCGCTGGGAATGCACGCTGGGGATATTTAGCAAATAAGTGCCTCCGCCGTGTTGTGTGTTCATAATTTGATGTAGCGTCTTGATTTTCCAAAATGCGTCTTCTGAACAAACACCATGGTATCCGAAAAGAAAAACGGCAGCTGTAAATACTTCCTAGGATTGCGTTAACATGTTCTGCCTCTTGTTAACCTGGTGCGAGCGACGCATCCTACATTTATGAAGTCAAATACAATGAACAAATGCTAGGTTTTCACGTTGTCAAAACAGGTCCCAAGTCCAGAAAGCTGTTCGCGCGTAAGGTGCCGCAATGGGATTTCTTATATATGCCGGCACCAGTGTGCGATTTGTTGCTTACAAAACGCGAAATGATAGCTAATGTACCGACCAACCACGAACTATTTTTACTACACATCTTATGTACGAACAGCTGTGTGAATCTGCGCCCAGAATTGTCGCATTTCCAAGCAAGTACAAGCAAGCGCTTCGACGCACCGCATGCGGGCCAGGCGCGTCTTGCGAGTCTCGCCCAATAATGGCGGCCGGGAGTGACGGGCGAGGAGGAAACGGCGCTGAGAGGAGGAGTTTGCGCTACCTTTGAAAAAATAGAGGGACCTTAATCGCTCCGGCGGAAACACCGGGGCGACGAAGAGGAGAACGAGCGGCGAAGCGAGAGCGCTCGCAGTGCGGACTACTACTACGCCGGACGCCGGGTGACATCGTGAGTTAAAGAAATGCTCTGCATTTAAAATGGTCTGCCTGTGTTTTACTTTTTATTCTTTAAAATTTACATATGCGCTAAAGAATGAAAGGGGCTCCATAAAGCAACGTGTCATCACCTGGGATAGTTTAAAGAAAACTTTGCAATATTAACTTTATTAACGATAAAGAAAATCTCGCTTACAAGCTCAATGTTTTATTTTTATTATCTCGCTCAGTATCATCCACGCGACTTCATATCTCAATATCAGCTTGTGCTAACGTGTATGTCACGAAGGAAATTAATGGAATTATATTTACGTGCATGATAAATAAAAGAAAAACGAATGTATGCCCGGAATGGCTGCAGTGACACTGAGTGAGCCAGCTTTAGAGTTTTTCCTGAGGACGCTTTGTAAATACGATCTCGTCAAGTCTCGCTCTAATAAACTCGAATTCGTTTACCATTCAAGTTAAGCCTATTGATTCAACACGTGCGTCGAGATACTTTAACCTCACGTCAAGTGCATTCGAAACGCAGTTATAAGCTAACGAGGACGGGAAAGTTCACCTTAACAGGTTACATGACGCAATAATGACTTGTACCTGCATTGTATGGTTTGGTTCATCGGACTCGGAGCGTTCACGTGGCCTTTTTCAAACGTGTCTTCAATTAATTATTTAAAATACGCATGAAAATCTATTCGATTATCGTTTGGTCGCTATTTTTTGTTGCATGGTGAGCCGCATTTAATAAACAATTATAAACGTTAGCTAATTCCTGGGATGCGTACCTCTAATAGCTTTAAATTACTCGCATGTTCCAACATGCTTATTCTGGCACAAGATTTTCTAAAATTAGCCTACGTTTTGCGTATTTTCTATCTGTTCTCTCTCATGTTATAACCACGTTGCGCTGTTTTCATGTTAAATTTTCCTTCTTGTAACATAAATTGACATAACATCGCAGTTTTGGTTTCGAATCGCCAGGAAATGTATTTGGTTTCTAAACAGTCGAGGTTGCAACAGGCACGCAGAGTTGCAATGTGTGTACTCGGAAATCTAATAATTGGAGAAACGCAGAGAACGTTAGAAACCCGAATGGATGCGGTATTTTTGTCCCAGAATGGAGAAGGTACGAGGGGCGTCAAAATTGCTCCTTTATTCAGGCTGTGAATTTATGCAGTTAAAAGCCTTCCGGACATTCAAGTGTTTGAGATTTGACAATTCCTCCTTAAAGCGCTACAAAATACATTCAAAACGGGGCATAGCGCTAATACACACGGACGAGCAAGAGACAACAGGTCAAGCGCTAGCTTTCAACTGATTGTTTATTTCGGAAAGTAACGGCATAAATGGATCCTTGTATTAGCGCTATGCCCCGTTTTGAATCGTATAACCAACTAGCCCAAAAAGCCACGTTGGCAAAATACCTGTTTCAGTGCTCAAGAAATTGTCATCGCATATTTGACGGCACATTCCCTTCAATCGTTCTGCACCGAACACCAATTCTTTCAATTTTTCGCAGTTCCTGGCTTTGCAGAATGGACAAGTATCTCATAAAGCGACCACGATTGTCTGCTGAATTGCCCAAAAATCCTCCCGGCCTCTACGATGCAGCCGATGACCATCCAACCCGCCATGGCGGAACCTCTGCGCCCTCCATGGACACTTTGGGTGCCATAAGCGCTGCTATTGCTGACACACCCAGGTCTGCGAGTTTTTCGGCTCCGAAGAAAAGGTCCTGGAATCAGCTTCAAAGAATGGGGGGTGCCACAACTGGAAAACCAAGCACTCATAGGCGTCTTGAACAGATTCGGCCGGGGCCCACTAACGGCAACGGTGGACGAGGGTTTCGGAAGAGTTGGCAATCAACCTACAGCTGGCTTTCCTACAATGCACAAACCAGTAAGGTGTATTGTGACATCTGCGTACGTGCTACTGACAAAAAGCTTCCACTCCCGGGTACATCCCGAGACAAAGACTCGCTGATCGCTTTTGTCGAAACTGGCTTCCAGAACTGGAAAAAAGCTTTGCAAAGGTTTAAAAGCCACGAAAATTCGGCATTGCATCGCGCAGCTTCCACAGCTCTGACAGCTTTAAACGTGGGGCTGCATGTGGCACCTGCTCCCTCAGAGTCTAAGCAAAACCAAATGAAGGAAAGCCGTAAAGCTCTGATGGCTATATTGTCATCCATTCGCTTTTTGGCTTTCCAAAGTCTGGCGCTGCGAAGACACGATGATGACGAGGGGAACTTGAAGCAGCTGTTACTGCTGCGCTAAGCCGATGTGCCGGGACTAGCAGCATGGCTGAATAGAACAGGCTATAAATGGATCTCCGGTGACATCCAGAACGAGATGCTCGAGTTAATAACACACAGCATGCTTCGCTCCCTAATGAAAGAAGTGCACGGGGCAGGGTTTTATGCGGTTATTGCTGATGAAACTTCTGACATAACTACGCAAGAGCAAGTATCCTTCTGCTTTCGGTATGCTAAGAAAAACTTGGAAGTGGAGGAGGTATTCGTTGGATTTTATGCAACTGCGGACACCAGAGCCCGTACTCTTTTTTTTTCTATCTTGAAAGATGTGCTTTGTCGATTCAATCTTCGGATTGAGAACTGCCGTGGGCAGTGTTATGATGGGGCTGCAAATGTTTCTGGCAAGAGCGGTGGGCTTCAGGCCCTTGTTCAAGAGATAGAACCAAGAGCTTTGTATGTGCACTGCCTTGCGCATACACTGAACCTGTCTTTGCAAGATTTGTACACGAAAATTGACTTCTGTCGGGATTTTGTTAGCTTGTTTACGGACCTCGTCAATTTTGTTAGAACTTCCCCAAAGCGTCTCAGCTGGTTCCAGCAGTTTCAGAAAGAGGAAAATCCTGCACTCAGACAGTTTTGCAAAACTAGGTGGACGTTAAAGGCACGCTCTCTCCGATCGGTCTCCGCTAACTACTCCGAACTAACCAGATTCCTTTTTACTCTTTCTTCGGAAGAGAAAAATGACACGGGTGCAGAAGCGAGCGGTTACGCAAAAACGCTTCAAAAGTTCGACACCTATTTTCTACTGAGGCTCATGCTTCTTGTCTTTGAGAGGTTGGAAAGTGTCAACTCCGCTCTCCAAAAGAAGAGCCTACAATTCACCCGTGCACAGTATTTAGTTAAGGCTGTTGAAGAGAGCCTCGGTCAACTACGCGACGACTTTTGCAGTTTTTGGGCGCATGTGTCTGATGAAGCGCGCGAAATGGACATCGGGGCCCCAAGAGTTTCGAAGAGACCGGTGCAGGCACCACGTCGGTATGATGAAGGGTCGCGCGCACATGACTTTAATTCCCCCCGAAGCTTTGTACCGGCAGCGGTTCTATCTAGTCATCGACACGGTGCATGCATCGCTGCGCACGCGGTTTCCGCCAGAAATGTAGTATCACATGAAGCAAGTCGAGCAGTTCGTAACAGGTGATACTGACGGCACGTATCTATGCGAGTTCTACAAAGGAGATCTCAATGCTGTGCGTCTTCAGCTTCACCGCAATATGTTACTTGACATAGCAAAGCAACGTGCAACGAGTCTTGTCACATTTCAAGATGTGGTCGACTTTCTTTCGGGAAAAGCAGGTGAACCCTTGAGGGTGCTCCTTCCAGAAGTTGTCAATCTTCTACAAATCGCCATGACGATTCCTGTGACTTCCTGTTCGTCAGGAAGATCTTTCTCGTGTCTCCAGAGAGTTAAAACCTACCTGCGCTCAACAATGGGACAGGCCAGACTTAACCATACCGCCTTGCTCCACTGCCACAAAGAGCAGGTAGTGGATCTGAATCTTGTGGCCAACGAGTTCATTCATCGAACGGTAGTTAGAGAAAATACGTTTCATGTTGAAATCTAAGACTACCGTTCTCAGGAATACGCTCTAAAATATCGTCTGTTGCCGAAGTTTGTTATTTTCTCAGCCATGTGTATCTGTTTTGATTTATTTGTATAGGATGACTGGTATATGGAAAAGCTTTAACAGTTTTCTTATGTATGCAGAATTACAGGTACATCGAAGAACTCTAATAATTTTCTTATTTCCGTGTTCTCAGAGTGTATAAAACCACTGTGAAGTCTGAAGTGTAAAATGGTCTTGGATCGCTAGCCCCAGTTCTCTGTTGTAGGCTACAAATTCAACTATTTATACGTATACAAAATGTAATTTACATCTCTTTTCCGCAGCATTATTTGACATATCATTCGTAGGAATTCTTAGTTGAATATCTCCGCGAAAGGCTGAAATTCTCTGTTGATATTATGCACGCGTTGGCACTGATAAGACATGTTCATTGTTTCCTTTTCTTTCTTTGTGAGTGATTTTGTGAGTGGTCGCGTCAGGGAAATGTAAAAAAAAGAAAAACAGCAGTGTACGATGAAATGAGCGAGCAGATACGTCATGAGTGCTTGTATGTTCACTCTTTACTTTTTTTGAAGTGTAAGCGTTTTGTAACCGTTGCATTGATAATTGCTGAACGTGTACCTTACGTATGCCTGTTCGTTATAAATGTATTATGCAAAAATGAAAATATTAAAAGCTTCTGATTACGGAGCCATGATTTGTTCCTGTGCACTACTTTCAAAATGAACACTTCTGGCACACCTGCGTATCCAGTCCAGAAGTTTCGTAGTATATAGGGTATTTCAAAATACATTTTACTCGCTAAAATGGCCAGCAAAATTTGGCTCCTTCGCGCAACAAGTAGGAATATTTCTTGAACACCGCTTGCTCTTAAATGTTTTACTGGTCACATTTATGCAACAGATTTTTACCTCCAAACTGCCTATTAAAAGAAAAACAAATCGACTCGTTTTTTTTTTTGTGCTGATGGTACAGTCGTGCAATATTTTTGGAAAAATGCGACGAGTAAAACACGTATTCAAAGAAATTTCTACTGGATGAGTCAAACCGCAGAAGTTCACTGTTCATAGATTCGCGGGACGTCTTATTTGGGGACACCCCGTAGTTAGCCGACACAATGTAAAAGGCCTTCACTGGTGCAGGTGCCCCTTATGATGATGATGATTAGTGGTACCCTCTTTGTAGCAGGGTGATGACGTGTCATCTCATAGGGACCCACCCCCCGCTTCCTCCGCCCCTCCCTTCACCGCTTCGAGCCGCACTTCAAGTCTGCCCCCCCCCCCCCCCCCCGGAAAAATAAGAAGTCTACGCCACTGCTGTCACAGACATATTTATTGTTATTCCAGCACCGACTCTCCACACATTTCATTACTATTCAAAGCCGGCCTCATATAATACATATTGTGTGAGAGGTAGCAGACTCGTCAGCCCGAGCATTTCGACAGTCCTCGCCAAACACCACCGTTTCCGCTTGTCACTGACCTGTATTCGGTTAACTGCGGTGAGCTCGAAAGTAGCTTAAAATTCACGTTTATTTTGAATCCAACACTACCTTTCCACATTATTAAGAGCGCCGAACAAGTTTTCTGGTCCAGTTGTCTAACTTGAAGCAGCAGGCGAATCAATTGCGATGCGTTTGCCAAGTGGGCAGAATTAATAAAGGACCGAGTATTTACTGGTGACAGAAGGTGTCAAATAAAGGTAGGTTTACTGGAAAAAAAATCGTACTTAAAGGGACCGACAACTGCCCAGAACATGAACTGAGATGACTCCACTGATGGAAAGATTGTGTGTCGCACTGAATCGAACCAACCCTGTTTTTTTTCGTGAGAGGTGGATTTATATTTTTATTTCTTAACCGAAAGACGCGAAAAATGACATTTGGCGCATCTGGTGGCAAATACATGAACAAATCGATATACCCTATCACGTGACCGTTGATTGCTATAGACGGTTGAGGATCTTTTCGTTGGTACTGAAATATTGTTCGTTTCTCTATATTAAAAGATATTACTCCATAAAAATGTACGCATAGGCCTGCGTTAGTAGTATGCGTTAGTAGTATGAAGGCGGCGCTGCCTTCACGTGACGTAATGATACCATGCTTGTCAGCGCGCCTTGAGCAACTTTTCAGCGTGCTCATGCAACCGTGCACGCAGTTTGCAGGTCGCTAAGATTTTTGAGCGAAATAATTTTGCTGCCTGCACTTCGTCTCAGAAATGAGGCGCGCTGCTACTCGGCGCGGCCGTGCATAATGCGTAGTGACGTTTTCGCTGACTTCGCTTGGCTCGTGCATCGAGAGAGTAGACGCCGGGACAAGCCACCCATGACACAGGCGCAGGCAACATTGGGCGCAGGCGCACACAACGCGTTATAAATAGAGGGAAGGTGTATAATGCCACATCATCTCATTGTAGCTGCTTGTTATTTTCAAAAATAGTTGAAAAGCTCAAAATAAATGTGGTTAAGCACAGTTACAGGAACTCCTGCGAAAGCAGAATGACGAGAGCTGTCACAAATCGTGAGAAGGGCTGGCGGCATCGCTATCAATTCTCAGCGTTGCTGGAGAAAAGGTACATCTGTGTTTACAGCCTTTCAGATCGAAAAATACTGCTTGTAAAATAACTACGTGCTTTTGGGATTAACTACTGCAGCTACAAACACTACGAAAGGTGAGCTTTCTGTCGCGCCGTAAAAAAAAAAATGGGTCGAGAAAAATCATTTGTCGGTCCCTTTAAGGGCGGAGCACCTCAGGGGCCCGGGCTTTCGCATGCTGTCATCGCTTCGCGTAACGCAGGCAAAAGCACGTACACAATTAGAAAAAAAGGTAGGAAGCGAGAAATAGAGAGAAAATGGAAGAAAAATTCAAATAAATAGAAATAATAAGAGACGACAACACCGCAAAAATCTGGAAAAGAAAGCAAGCAAGAAAGAAAGAAAAACAGAAAACCGAAGAGAGATAAAGGCCGCCCAGCTCCGCACTTCCTTCAGGGTTGGCACCACTAGTGCGAAGCTGCCTTAATTTTTTTATGTTCAGGTCTTCTGAATTGTTCTGTTTACCATCCCTAGACAAATGGCTTAGTCAAATATCAGGAGCAGAAAAGTCAACAGAATTTTCAGAAAAAAATTCACGTGGAATTCAAACGCCGAATCCTGCCTTTCATCACATCCGCTTTAAACATCGTACAATGTGAGGCTAATGAATTCTTCGCTAAGCTGAACTCACGAGATCTACCTTGCATACTATCCTAAAAATTTTGAAACCCATCATGAAGTAGCCTGTCCCGTCAGTGGTATATTTGCATTACTCCAAAGCTATTGTGGTTCATGGTATCATGGGCTTGACAATCTCGTTACTGCTGGTGATGCTGTTATGAGGCTGCAATTGCTTTCGAAGCTATGTGCCTCCTTTAGCGAGGAGAACAATATGGTGAATTTGTTTTTTTAATGCTTAAGCCACAAGACGTTCTTCTACTCATCGTACTTCGTTCTGCTGCGGTAGCCCCACAATTTGGTGATTTAATTTACGTACAATGCTCTTTTGGCAATTCGTTACCAGGGCGAGTTATTTAGTAATAGTTAAATAATGGTTTCGTAAGGTTGAACAACTTCGGGGGGTCGAAATTAGTGTTTCTGTATATGCTACCGCAGGTAAGGGACATTAGTCGAAATTATCCGGAGCCATTTTCTACAACGTCTCTCATATATGCAGAGTCGCTCTGCGGCGTTAAATCCCTTGCGCCAAAGCAATGCTGAGCTGTTTGCAAAAATACATGCAAACAAGAAGGATTATTGTGTCGGTGAAAAGAGGACCAGCGCAGTTGCTTTAAATGCCTCAAACTCACCTCAGCTAGCGGGCCGTGGGCCCGAAGTTTAGTCCCACAAGGGCCGGGACAGTGAAGAATGGGTTGAAGTGTGGAGGTGAGGTGCGAGGTGCTGAGCAAAACGTCACCTTTTGAAAGAACGCATTTCGCACATCTTTTATGTTGATCATTTCTGAAGGGGGCATGGCGTCAGGATTCGAGAAACATCGGCACTAAACTCCAGAATGACCCAACACCTGGACGCCGATTCCGTTTTCCACGGTTATCGATACATGGAGCGCCTCACGAAAAAAAAAGAAATGCCTGAGACAAGTCCCGTCTTAGCAGAACAAATAGTAATTGATCGCAATAGGCAATATCACAAACATTTTATTCCTGGTGAAGCCACGGGCCGCGTGTTTGAGACTCCTTGTTTCAGTGGAAAACACACACTGTACAAGCGAAGCGCGCTTTCCTGCAAAGCCGTTGCAGCGCGCTCAATCGCTACTGGCATGCTGATAGTTGGGCGAGCTTCACAGCAAAGCAAGCACGGCGCGCATCATCAGAGATCAGGCAATGCCTGTGCGCCTACGCCGACTTCGATGCGCGGCCGCACCGTATGCGCTGGCGCCCCGCGGGAGCGCGGCCACGGTGCGCCGTGTTCGTACCAAGAGTGGACGACCCTGTACATACATTGGCATTGATCTGCCATTCTTACAGAAATTCTGGCAAGCAGCCCAGCTTATGCCTTCATGTGTTGCACCCCTTGCCAAGCAATTACAACCTGGGCAACACTATCCTTTCAAAGAAACTCAGAGCCTTAACATGTGTATCCATAAATTCCTCTTTTTCTACACCCATCAACCTACGTCCCTTATCCACATGCAAGTACAGGTAGCACATTGTACTGCCTACTAGATTCAGATGCAGCTGTGCCTGAACCTGGTAGTAATACCTGTGTGTTGCCTTCAATGCACCGGTAGCATCTAAGCAAAAGTCCGACTCCATTCCAGTGGTGTATCTCCGAGCATGGACGGAGGATTAGAACTAAAAGGTATAACAAGGTATAAACCTGAGTTTTTATCTCGCATGAGTAAGAGAAATACAAACGGCAGAGTTTGTTTGGCGATGGGCGGTTTCCCAACGTTCTGTTATAGTAGGGAGGCTAGAAGGGTTTGGCTTAGGGATGGTCAATTAAAATTTTTAATCGATTAATCGTTCGTCGATTCAACCTTTAATCGATTAATCGTTTTCTGTGTGATGTTTTAATCGATTAATCGACCTTTTTTGATGGGTGCTTTAAAAAGGATATATCATTGTTTGAGAAGCGTTACTTGTGTTAAATCTAGACCGAAGTCTTTCTATTAGACGCGCTGGAGGTCACATGTGCGCATTTGCGCCTTCGTGAAAAATCGCACTTTCACCCACTGGACACAGGGGGCCCGTCGTCTTTGGGTGACGTCACGGATTGAAGGATCTGTGGCCATCATCCATGGGCGACTTAATGCGCCATTTCCAGTTGCTATTTAAAATTTTCATCCACCTTTTTCTTAAAGGTCCTAGGGTGCTGAATATGTTAAAAGCCTCTCACCATTACCGGACGGGCTTTTAATTAGAACATTTTCAGCACCTTCGGACAATTAAGAAATAGGGTGATGAAAATGTTCAAATCCCTCCGGAAATGGTGACTGAAGTGTCATATATAAGCACGATATTGAATCATCTCCACCGCGTACACCTAGGAAACATAATTTCATCATGCTAACCAGTGATAAGCGATCACGCATTGGCCTATACCTGATACATCATAAAAACATCTTAAGTAAACTATACCTTAATTATATCATTAATTATTATTAAAACCATGTGCATTAATTATCAGAAGCCAAACAAAACGCCCCAATACTGTATTGCCCCCCCGGAATCCACCATCTTTACTGTCCTCCCAGTGCTTGTGGGACTAAATTGCGTTACTGCGGCCCGCTAGTTGAGGTTTGTCAGAGGCCCCTTGTATATATCTTAATGCAGAGCGTCCTGCGTGTAAACAATATTTACTCCTTCGGGGTGACACGGCTAAAATGGCAATA
>JALIZH010021465.1:0-25742 GCA_030522465.1 Rhipicephalus appendiculatus
GACACTAAATTCTACAACAGTCTTATTGAAACCAGAACCAGCTGAATGTGTCGGCGTCGCAGGTACCCGGCACGAAATCACGTCACGCTGCTACCAACAAACGCACGCTTGTTGTTAGCTTGACAACGTACGCAAACGCTTCGGATTTGCACCGAAGCCAACCAATGTTTCAACGTCGTAAAATTCGCAAATCCATTCATGTAGTACGTCGTCACATCACCGAAATTTGTTGGCAAGTGCGAGGTTCGCTTTCGGCAATGATGAGGCGAATGGTGATGTTGAAAACAAACACACTGCGGATAAAAACTCCAGTGCAAGCGCCACGCCATGTCTCGGGCATCATATATAGTGTCTACGTTGCAACGGACACAACGCCCGTCAATTTCCTTCAACCAGAGTTCCTCACATGAGCTGGTTACACGAACTCGACGGTAGGCCTACGCTGAAAGCAGACGACACCGCTCTGAATTGACTTCGCAGTAGGCGAGGGCTCACGCTCAAGACTTCAAACCTCCGAAGCATGTCTACACTCGTTTCGAACACAGATCAAAGCACAGGAGCAGCGACACGCCGCAGTAGTCGGTACGATGTTTTCACTCTGCCGACGATCGCACTCAAAACCGGCGCAAGGGCAGCCGGCAGGCATTCGTTGGATTTGTCGGCGTCGCTCGAACTCGGCACGAAACCGCATCCCACTGGTAACACTTGCAGTCGTTCGCCGTGTCGTTGTCGTACTGGATGACGACGCGGTCACTCAGGAACGTTTCGACCGTAGTTTCCGTGCGTGCGCCCAGCACTCCGGTGTGCCGCCGAAGCATCGCCGAAGAGGCGACGGCCATTAGGCATAGTGGTCGGAGGCATCGCGGCCTCTGATTGGTTGGCGCCGCCGTACGCGTGGTGACATAGGCGAAAATTTCAAGCAGTGCTTGACCCCTCGCGCCTCGAAGCGCCTCGTCGCGTATACCCCCTTCGCGGCCGACGCTGAGAGACGCATTTGACGCGTAGGCGCGAGCGTACGCGAGCATACGCGTGCCAGTGGTTGGGGCTTAACAGTGGACGGTACTGTACATATCACGCGTTCGGCGTTCGGCGCCGCTGCGGCGCCGTGGCTCGCCAACGGAGACGGGCGCTGTGGTGGCGCGGTGCCCGTCTCTGTCTATCCTCGGTCTTTTAAAATTCGTTGCGTTGGTTGCGTGTCTCGTAGTTTTGTGTTCGACCGAACATGCGTATCTTCGTAGTCGCGTTGACCAGTCTACAGAGTCACGAAGGCGGAAGCAGGCGCGGCGGGCATGCGAGCGTAGCTGCATACTCGAAATGTTTCCCATGATACCGATGGGCACATCTTATATGCACTAATCTGGGCAGTGCACCGTTGCTTCACTCTTGCCGCAGTGCTGCTCAGCTATACCATTTCTTTTGATACACGGTACCCAAGTACGTGTTTCACTCAATATAATGGCGGGAACATATATGAGACGATATCCAGAAATTATATGTAACATACCGACGGAGGCAAAATGCGCGACGTCTTGTATTGTGCGATTTCAGTGCACGCTAATGCACTTCAGGTGGTCTAAATTACCCGGAGCCTTCCACTGCAGCATCTCAGATAGCCTGAATAGGTTCGGGACGCTAAATGCCCAAAAACAACAAAGCCAAACAGCATTACGCGCCATTGCCGACAGTGTATGAGAGTCGGGCCTGATACGGGCCTGACCCAGGCCCAGGCCCGGCCCGGGCCCGAAGCACATGGGCCCGAGCCCGGCCCGGGCCCGATCTAACAATTACTTACCCGGCCCGCGGGCCGGGCCGGGCCCGGGCTTTCGGGCCGGCCCGGGCCCGTGTAGTGCCCTACTTCAGGGTGAGTCCGGAGGCCTTGATTGCTTGAAGTACAGCTTCAAGGCGCCGGAGATGTTCGTCGAAGTTCGAAGAAAACACAACGACGTCGTCCAAGTACACAAGGCAGGTCTGCCACTTCAAGCCGGCAAGTACAGTGTCCATAACACGTTGGAACGTCGCAGGTGCTGAGCAAAAACCGAAGGGCATGACCTTGAACTCGAAGAGGCCGTCTGGTGTGATAAAGGCAGTCCTCTCTCGGTCTCTCTCGTCGACTTCGATTTGCCAATACCCGATCTTGAGGTCCATCGACGAAAAGTACATCGCGTTGTGGATTCGATCCAGGGCGTCGTCTATGCGTGGGAGAGGATACACGTCCTTCTTCGTGATTTTGTTCAGGCGACGATAATCGACGCAGAAGCGTAGGGTTCCGTCCTTCTTCTTCACTAAGACCACGGGTGACGCCCATGGACTCTTGGACGGCTGAATGATGTCGTCGCGTAGCATTTCGTCGACCTGTTTCTTAACGGCTTCACGTTCACGTGTCGAAACTCGATATGGGCTTTGGCGGATTGGGCGGGCGCTTTCTTCTGTTATAATGCGATGTTTAGCGAGTGGAGTCTGTCGGATCCTTGACGACGACGAAAAGCAGTCCCTGAATTGCAGGAGCAGTGCTTCGAGCTGGCATTGCTTGTTCTTCGGAAGGCTCGGATTCACGTCGAAAACTGGTTGGGGACCTCGATTCGTCGAAGTAGGTTCCGTGGCGTCGCTGAGGGTGAAAGCGTTGCTGGCGTCTACGAATTCATTCATGAAGGCGACCGTCGTACCAATGTTGAGGTGCCTGTATTCGTGGCTGAAATTTGTAAGCATTACTTTAGCTTTGCCATCATGCAGCTCGGCGATGCCTCTTGCGACGCAAATCTGACGGTTAAGAAGCAGGTGCTGGTCGCCCTCGATGACGCCTTCCAAGTCTATCGGTTCTTCGCTGCCGACCGAAATGATGACGCTGGAGAAAGGCGGAACGGTGATGTGCTCATCTATCAAATTTAAAGCATATGGGTCGCTGCCGTCGTGTGGGGCGGCAGTGCGTTTTCTGAGGTTAGGGTGATTGACTCAGACCTCAGGTCGATCACGGCGCCATGTTGACTTAGGAAGTCCATCCCGAGTATCACATCCCTGGAGCAGTGTTGTAGGATTAGAAAACTGGCGGGATAAGTCCGGTTATTGATGGTGACTCTTGCTGTGCAAACACCGGCCGGCGTTATTAGATGACCGCCAGCGGTCCGGATTTCAGGGCCTTGCCAAGCAGTCTTCACTTTCTTCAGCTTCGTCGCGAAAGGCCCACTGACGACGGAATAGTCGGCTCCAGTGTCGACGAGAGCGGTGACGTTGTGGCCGTCGAATATTACGTCGAGGTCGCTGGTTCGTCGTCGTGCGTTTCGGTTGGGTCGCGGCGTCGGGTCGCGGCTGCGTCGATTTGTTGCGCTGCCTCGTTGTTGCGTCGTCACGTCTTCGTCGGTCCGCGACGTTTCGCCGGCAGGGCTTCGTCTGCTTCGCGTCGTGTTCTGCAGGTTTCGTCGCGTTGTTGTCGTCGGCGGCCGCGGGGGATCTTCGGCATTTCGTCGTACAGCAACCGCACCTCCATCGGTTGCTGCCCTTAGTTTCCCGGATACGGGCTAGGCGACCGGCCCCGGTTTGGGCCAGTGTACTGCCCGCGGTGCGGTGACATGTAGCGGCCGGGCGACGGCGAGCGGGAAGGTCGTCGGGTTGTCCACTGTGTTCCGGTGATGTAGTCGTCGATGTCGCGAGGCCGTTCGCCTGGCTGCGGAGGCGGCGCGTTGGCGGCGAATCCGCGCAGCCCCATCTGTCGGTACTGGCAGCGGCGGTATACGTGTGGCCGGCCTCCCCGCAGTGGTAGCATAGCGGGCGGTTGTCAGGGGCGCGCCAAACGTCGGTTTTCCTAGGTGTGTAGCGCTGGCCGCCGGGAGGACGGTAGGGCGTCGGTGGCGGTGGTGGTGGCGGCGGCGTCTGGCGACGGAAGTGCTGCGGGGCGGCATCTTGGTGTGGGCGCGGAGGGGGGGACGTGACGGCGGGCAGCAGCAGCGTAGGTCATGGCTTGTGGCTGCGGTGGGGCTGGCTGAGGAACACTCAGTGAGTGCTGAATTTCCTCTCGTACAACGTCTGCAATCGACGTCACTACAGGTTGCGGAGAAGGTTCGAGCTTTCGCAGCTCTTCTCGCACAATGGCTCGAATCATTTCACGCAACTCGTTGGAGTCGAGGGCATGAACAGCCGCGCTGTCTTGAATACAGCGGCGATTGTACTGTCCGGTGCGCATTTCCAGTGTCTTCTCGATCGTCGTCGCCTCCGACAGGAATTCCTGGACGGTCTTAGGTGGATCCCGCATCAGCCCGGCGAAGAGCTCCTGCTTGACTCCTCGCATAAGAAAGCGAACTTTCTTGTCTTCGGTCATGGCAGCGTCGGCCTGGCGAAACAGTCGGGTCATCTCTTCCGTGAAGATGGTGACGTTTTCGTTGGGTAGCTGTACCCGTGTCTCCAGCAAAGAAGCGGCCCTTTCTTTGCGGGCCACGCTCATGAATGTTTCAAGGAATGCGCCACGGAAGAGATCCCAGGTTTGAAGTCCAGACTACCCGGTTTTCGAACCAGGTCCTTGCCGCGTCTTCCACGTAGAAGTATACGCGACGCAGCTTCTCTTCCGAATCCCAGTGGTTGAAGGTGGCCACTGGTTCGTACGTCTCCAGCCAGGTCTCCGGGTCTTCAAACGATGCTCCATGGAATATCGGTGGCTCCCTTGGCTGCTGCATCACGACCGTGGTGGGTGTTGGTACCGTGGCTGTCATAGTTGCCGCAGTAGTAGTCGTGGCCTTGGTCTTTCGAGTCTTATCCGGTAGGGGCCCGAACTCTGGATCTAGCCCTCGTTGTCTGCGGCTAGCTCGCTGATCGAGGCTGGCGTCGACGTCTCCTTCACGACTGGGGCTCGGTTCACGACTTGACGGGGGGCGTCCGGTACATGAACAAAGCAGCACCTCCACCAGATGTCACGTGGTCGTGACGTCGACGAAGGCAGAAGTCGGTAGGTCCAAAATGAAACTGTTTATTAGGCCGAACTTGTGGCCGGTAAACAGAAAGTCAGATTACAGGAATACACACTGCACTGATAGCGGCGAACAGAGCGTCGGCCGTCGCAAAAACTGAACATCGCTGGAGCGCGCCGGCTTCTATGCATCACGCGTCGAACATTCTAGCCTTATCACTGGTCATCGCGCAAGCTCTGGAATAATCTCGAGTGGTCGCGTCTTGCGCGCAATCTTAACAAAACGATCTACAATAATCGCGAAGGTTCTGGAACAATAAGGCGCGGTTTGAGCTGAGCTTTGCTGACGGTCTTTGTGGGCGAAAACCGACTACAACAAAAGTGAAAATAAGAATAGCGCGTGGCAATATCCGCATTACCAAAAATGGTTTTCTGCCATCATTTTGTGGCATCATGGTTTCTCTGCCCTCATACGGTGAATCTGCGGTGAACTTGCGACATGAAACGTTGTTAATACGCTTGGTTTACTTTCACCAACTCATCTTCTGTATTTGGGACATCACGATGAGGATGTGACGTAGTAATTGGCTAACTTAGTCGCTGCAAAACATTGACGTGTCCTTGTGCTGCTCTAGGCATTCACAATTTTATCATGGATGTCCACTGGCAACCCCCGACTGTGTTTGCTCACCTACCTACAAAACCACTAGTGAAGCAAGGTCGACAGTTGGGCTAGTTTGTAGTGTCCACTTCTTCGTCTTGTTGTTTGCGCTGCTTTAAATAATATGGAACCACTTGTGCACTCCAGAAGTGTGGTTCATTGGGCTAGTTTGTCAAACGCTTGTAAATGCGGAAAACTGCGTGAAGGAGACGGAACACAGGCAAAGGAACACACAGGAGGAACGCCTGTGTCAAGTTTCCTTCGCGCTGTTTTTCCTGCTTGCACTGCTGAACACTTGACAGTTTGTCTGTCTTGCTGAAGATTGACGTGTTCTGTGACAGCGCAGCAGTGCTTACCTAGCTGTGTATGAGAATGGCTTATACGTGTTTGCTCTTTGCTGAAAGGCCAGCAGTGCAGCATTGGCTATCAGATATAGGCTCAGTAAAAACAATTTTCAGTAGCACTGCTATTTCGTGTGCATTCAAGTCCATGCCAGACGTTTATTTCATCATCTTTCAACTTTTATTTCATCGTTCCATCAAACTTGGATTCTTCTCTGTGAACACTTGCATGCCTTGAACCGGAACTCTTAGGCGGATTCTTTGTCTGTGATGCAGCCTTATAGACAGATCACTGAATAAGGGGACTGAGCTGACAGACAGTGATTATCATGATAAATTTCACCAACACCGTTTCATTCAAACAGGATTCTGTTCATGTATCCTGGTGTATGAAAGCACAGTAGAAGTAACCCCTTCGACTACCGCTCTTGTTTGTGGTGCTGCTTGTGTGGCCCCTGATGCTTCCGCTTCTGTCCTGACAACAGCCACTTCTGTACCAGAAAGGCAAAAGATGAGTCCCTTAAGAGGAACTGACCAAGGGACCTTCCTAAAGCTACTACTCAAGAGTTTGTCTACTACAACATACTCTTTTTTGCTACTGATGGAGATGGAGCATGTGCGGAAATAATCTTGACCAAGCCATACAATGCAATCAGGTTGTGCCAGTGTTTGTGAGCAGCGCTTTCCGTCGAAGGTCGTTAGAATAACCCAGAATTTTCGTGCCTGGAATCTGCCTAAAACCGTCGGTCACTGGCTGCATCATCATTCTGCAATATTGCATCTTTCATGAAAAGTTTGGCAGGGCCAGATCACTCTGGGTGTGTTCTATGAATTTTACACTGAAGATGAAATTCATTGATTACTTTGAAGGTACACAGTGATGCGGTCGGGTGTGTGCCATAGGACCAGAACCAGCCAGGCCTCAGGGAGAAGTCAAGTAGAGGAGCTGGAGCTGGTAACGTTTATTTACATGGTTAATGGTAGCTTGTTTCTACATTCTGATGGTAGCGGGCGTTGGAGCGTCTCAACGCTTGCGTTGTAAGGTCTTGGTCTTCCCCAGATTCCCTGTTAAGGAAAACCATTGAGTTCAGGACAGTCCAATCAAAAAGTTGTCTTCATCTCCGCCCCCCAAAATGGGAAGGTCAAGCACCGCCTTAGTCCCAACCCAAGAAAGAGGGAAGAAGCACGCCCGCTTCGTCCGGCAGCGAGGCAGAGGACAATGCAAGACACAATACGGCACCGCACAGCATAGTGACATGTTCGTGGCATCGCACATTCCTGAAAACTGGCTGTGCAATCAGGTGCAGTCTTTCCTTTCCTTGATAGCGGTGCCGGTGCAGCTGACAGCTGGCAACCGGCTAAGTCACAAAGCCATAAAGGCACTGCAGAATGTGGGAAAGGTGCCTGATGAATCTCCGGCACTTCGGTGCATCTCGCAGAACATTGGACAAAAGCAGTGCACAGGTGACCACTTCTTCGGAGCAGCCTTGACTGCAGACAGCTCACTTCCAGGCCATAAAATCATCAAACTCGGCCAGGTGTCCAAGGGCTTTGATGAGGCGCACTGACAGCTTTGAAGGGTTCAGAACACGACTGCCATGTTGTCGCTGCATCAGGTGCACTTTGGGGAACGTTGTCCTGGAATAATGCAGGGCAGAAGCCACCAAAATCATTCCTAGTGTCCAAGCGGCGCCAAAGCCGTGAAGGCCGATCATAACAAGTCGTGACAGTGAATGCTGCAGTTCTTTGAGATAGCTTTTGCCGTATGCATCTGTGAAATCTAACATTTATACATAGAATGAAACGCTACCTTTGTAATTTACATATTTCCAGGGAAGAAGGCACACTGTCTATATTGAAGGTTCATTTGTCCAACATCTTCCTTAAAAAATTTGTGAATGTGCAACACCCATGAGGTGGTTTCGCCTTACCTAGTACGCTGTCTTGGGAGAATGATTTTATGGAATTTGAAAGCACAATATTGGGAGGTAACCTAAGCTGTCCTTGCCTTGCAGTCTTGAAAATCAAGCAGGACATTGCAGTTTTTCATTGTTTGCTTGCTCAGCATTTCATTTTGATGCTGCCATCTTGGTGTTCAACTACACGGCAGGAGATAGTATGCGAGTTGCACTCTCTTCCATTTTGACTTACAGGAGCCTTTTTCTCTCTAATGGGATGTGCAAGGGGATGATCACTCTGAACATCGATTAAAGAAGTTTCAGTAGATTTCCCTTCTCATCTTGGAAGAGCTTTCTTGAGAATTCTTTCTGCAGCTAGTTCAGGAATGCTAGGTAAAACTTGTTGATCGGATCCCCTTGTCGAGTCTAACTTTGTCTTTGTTGTTGTGTGCGTCCTCAATCTGAAATGGGCTACTAGCTAGCCCTCTTGTGGACCTTGTAACCTCAAATATGGAATTCCAAATCACGAATACGTGTACTTGAGCATGATTTTTATGACTGAATTAGTGGAGCTTGAAGACAGCTTTTCAACACTTAATGCACTTGTGAAGATTCATAGAACAGGGTGCGCACAGGTCCTTGAAACCCTCTAATACCCTTGAAAATCGAAAGTCTGTTTTCAAGGCCCTTAAAAACCTTGAATTTTGTACCAGTCCTTGAAAAACCTTGAATTTCTTGAATGCTACATTTGAATTGGTATTTGTCATCATGAAAACGGTTTTCGTTGCTGAAATTTTGTTTTTTGTTTGAGTTCTGATATGCGGCCAACAAACCGTACCAATATTTGTACCTATTTAGCCAACTCTCGTTAGGCAGCGTTCACCGTACAAATCATATCAATGACGGAAAACGTCACCAGTGCTAGCGGAAGTAGTATCGGCTGCAAGGGCAGTCGCCTCATCGCTGTCGCATGTCCATTGTCTCCATCCACGTTTGTGCGCTGGCTTTAACCTAGTCGTGTGTTTGTGCTGCCAGCGCATTTTGGATTGAGTGTGCCTTTACGTGTTAGTGCAAGTGATGTGTTGATATGTGAAACAATGCCCGGAAAAAGCTAATTTCAGACTATGTGGCTCCACCATGACGACTACAAGCATTGGTGAGCTATTCTTGCGGTGTCCACTTGTGGTCATGTCCACTTCGGCGGAGCGCGTTCAGTTACTTGAAAAAGCGGCGAGCCGTGACGTCATGGCACTCTTGATCACGTCGACGCACCGAACCCGCCAGCACATTTCCAGCGTAAAGAGAAAGAAAGTGCACGAAATGTACAGTAAAAGGAGTTTTATACAAACGTGACAAGTCTGAACTTGCGTGTGAACATGTTGAAATGTTTGAAGAACGATGCAAGGAATGCGCACCGACCTTTCAGGTGTGTCAGGAGGGTGGCTTCGTTAAACCTAATTCAAGGGCTAACGTGATTAGAGTTCATGCACGGCCTCTGAGATGTGCATCCGAAAGTGGATCTCTGGGGGGCAGCATTTGTTGCGGCGAAACGCATTCCGTCTTTCTCATTTGTGTTGAGAGTTATGAAAACTGCGTGACGTCAAAATGACATTGCGGAAGAAAGACTGGAAACAGGCGGCGCGCTGCTTGCTGAGCTCCAGCCGAATCACTGGAGGCCGAAGTGGACATGTCCACTAAGTAGACACCGCGAGAACCGCACCCCTGGATTGCAGCTGACACGACAAATCCGCATCGGGCTAAGTGCAAGCTTCGCGGCAAGACTTTTGATGTGACTGCCATGGGTGAATCCGTTTTAAAAAAACCTGGCAGATCCCACACATTGTGGAAATCGATGTAGTGAGAAGCAGCCAGCAAGGAGCAAATCATGCTCTACGTAACATGCATGTCATGATTTACATGGTAGGACCTGTCATTTATGTTCGTCACACCGCCACATCGTGCAATACTCATTTTGGTGTACGTCAAGTTAGCGAACTGGACGCAAGTGCACCATGAGCGTGGCATGTAAATTACGTTGTACATGACATGCATGTCATCATTTTCATGTTGCCACCTGCCACTTATGTTCGTCATGCAGTCCTGTCACGCAATATACCAATTTTGGTGTATATAAAGCTAGCTAAACGGCCGCAAGTGTGCCATGAGCTTCGCATGCAAGTCATGTTGCAGAGCCATGAGGATTTTTGCGCTTTGTGCGTCTGAAGCAATTTTCATTCATATATTTAACAAAGCTATCTTTATTTATTTTTCTTGTGTGCAATGCAAGCAGAATCGCATTGTGATATGTATAAGTGGGCAGTTATGAGGAGATGGTTCCTGAATATTTTTGTGCATTTGAAGCAATTTACATTGTGATATTTGGTGAAGCTATCTTCATTAATTTTTTTATTGCATGCAATACAAGCAGATTTGTATTGTGATATGTACTTTTCTTTGTGGAATAAATGTCAGACCTCTTGAGAGCACTGTTTCAAGATTTTTGACATGGAAAAAAAAAATTAACTTATCGAAGAGGGCCTTGAAAATCCTCCTATAGGGCCTTGAAAGTCCTTGAATATCCTTGAATTTTCTCCTTTGAAACCTGTATGCACCCTGTAGAAGTGAAATGTGTCCATTCCAAGTTTTTACCACTGCAGAGGTGGCCACAGGACATCCATGTGTGGTTGGCGGCGGTTTGCCATGACCTGGCAGGGGGGATTGTATGTGCAGAGATCTGCTATTAAGTGAAAACCATAGGTTGGCATAGAACAAACCACTATGGCACAATCGATCAGAACATATATTTGGCTATACAAAGACTCGGTTGGGCATTTATCACTACTAAACCTGAACTTATAGTAAGCTCAAAAGGAATATATTTTAATGAGGTTTTACTGTAGAACATGATGTGAGTGCGCAGAGAATATAACCAGCAAGTTTCGCGGGAGTAATAGAGTAATAAGCTTTTTCTCATGAACTTTCAGATGGCGTCACATACAGCCAATTTAGGTTGGATTTTCCAGACTGTCATCTGTTGTTCATGGATTTGCATTGAGCGGTTACCTGTTTCATTGCACCTACTGTTGGCTTTTGTAAGTTAATCATGAAATCAAATTATCAATGCCTATTAGACTGTGCCTTGTACCAAGCACGCTAGAAGCAAAAGACACACTACATACAGTCGCCGACCGTTTATTTGGACGCTGATAATTCGGACATGCCCGTTTATTCGGACACCCTCGCGGCACCGCCACTCGTCCCATTGAAGTAGTGTAGACTCACGAGCGAAAATTCGGACGCCCCACGGCGTACTGTTTGATATTTCGGACTCCGGCTGGCTGATTGAGAGCGGCGTTGAACTCCATGACCAGCTATATGTGATGTTTACAATATTTTCGCTATGTTGCTAGCACTGAAAGGTTGCACTGTGTATGGCTGGACATCATGCCAGTGCAAAAGTGCAGAAATTACAATTGCCGATCTCGAAGGCTATGTGTTTTGGCGACTCGTAATGTCCGTTTTTCGCATAGAGTTTCATACAATAATACCTAGAGTGGAATCTGGCGCTAGTGTCTATGCGGGCTCCTTCAGCGGCGCGTTGTACCACCATGGGAATGATGGGAAGTACAGGCTTCGGATCTGCTTCGGATGGCTTTCGTTCTTGAGATTCGCGACGCTTGTTTCCCGAGTGTAAAACAAAGCGATATGAAGTTATTTCTAAATGAATCTTGCTTCATTTTTTTCTACGTAAAACTTACTGCAAAAAGTTCGCGTGACAGTGAGGTAGAAGTGAAACCTGGACAAATTTAACTGCCAGGGTATGCATTGCTCTGCCATAGTGTTCCAGGTTTGGCATCAGAATTTAATGAATGATTTTTTAAAACACTTGAAAACAAACACGCTTGTTTTTCCCTCGAAAGTACATAATATCTATTTATGGAAATAACAGTACAATATTGAGTGAGAAACACTTAACGTATCATCTGCTGCGATGCCAGGTGCGTCTGTCCAAGTGGCCTGCCCCCAACGCATCTCTCGTTTTGTTGTGAAGACGAGTCAGAGAGAGAATAAAACATTTTATTGCGAACAAATAAGTCGCTAGTGGGTGGGCCTCCTAGTCCGGAAGACCATTGGCTCTTGCCGCCGTCCGGGCTCGGTCGACCAGGGCTTGTTGCTGCACTGGGTCAGAGCTGGACAGGGTCGCCTCCCACTCGACTATTGTAGGATTATGGTTGGCCGATATACTGGGATTGTTTTGGCACTCCCAGACCATGTGAAAGTCAGAAAAGCGTGGCGGTGCGTCTACTTAGCGTCGCCGTCGTTTTGCAGTCGATGTGAACGAGTTTTGGCAAGACGCGCTTGTAAGAAGACGTGAACTCTGTGTGATACCCTGCATTGGCACGGGACGCTACATCTATGTGCAGCGGTGAGTGCACGACGCGTCGCTAAAACTGTCAAATACAACATGTAAAGCTGCGACGTCGCAGCAAACAAAAAGACCTAGCGGTCTTTAGCCTCTTTGAACAACAAAGGCGCTGCTTGAGTGCTTTGCACCGCACGCTACTAGCCAAGCTGCGCAAAGAACGAAACTGAAACTGTAGAAACAAAACCGTAGACAGTTCGCTAGCTGACGCTATTCAATCCGAAGCCTGTACTTCCCATCATTCCCATGGTGGTACAACGATCGCAACGACAGATTCCCCTCTAGGTATTATTGTAAAAAACTCTATGGTTTTTCGGCTTCAGCCAGCCGAGTATCTATTGAACAGCTACGACAGCCGAATCGCAAGCCAAGCCAAGCCACATTCGGAGTCTGCTTGGTGTGACTGTAGACCTGTAGACCATTTTCACGGAGAGAAGGAGCGTAGCCTCGAACCGGTGCATTTTCGTCACTCTCTCTCTCCACCGGCCGTTCGGCCACTTCCGCTGATGTGTGGGGATTGCCGCGTTTTGCATGCGCGACGCGTGAGAGATCAATGTGTTTCAAATTTTTTTTATGCGCTAAAGCAGTTGTGCTGCCGAAAATCGGAGAATCGGACAAGAACAGGTCGACAGGCTACCACGGCGCTGTGTTTCGCTGCAACAACTAACAAAAGCTCAAAAGGCTGGCAGCCGAGACATGCGAAGTGCACCTTGGTTCGAAACGACTTTACTTAGGTCACAGGCCTTCTCCTCCGACAAATATTTTATTGTATGTGGTGTCTGTGGTTGTGGCCGTTTCTTCATTACACCAGCTTGTGATTCTGCTTGGGTACTGGTACACTTATCTGCAGCAAAGAGAAGCATTGTCAAAGCTGACGGTTAATACAGAAAATGTTTTGCCCAGAATTCTTCTGTTGTAACATCAACATCCCCGATTTCTATGCAACAGCACATGAGTTACAATGCCTGTGGCTAGCAAAATCTAAACGCGTGTGTCATGAGTAAGGAGAAGACGAAGACGACGAAGTGGGAGGAGAAGCTCGTGGAACAGGCACGAGCGCGTGTATGGAGTAGCACACGGCTCGAAGCGCGTGACACGAGCCGTAATGCAAGCCGAATGTGCGATGAGCTGGGATTGCTTGCGTGGCTACGGGAGAAGACGGTCGCATCGGTAGCTATGTTCTACCGACGGGCGCAGCGGACGTTCGACTTCGGAGGCCGTGACGCTGGCACTCCCGTGGCGTGTCCGTTGACCTTGGCAACGCTCGGGCGAGGCTCCTCGGAGGTGCTGCAGCATCTTTCGGCTGGTCCGGATGCACCCGCCGCAGTCCCCCTTCGAACGTCGGCCCGCAGCAATCCCCGGGACGCCACGTCGTCACTTCGAGTAGGGAGTCGGTCTCGTACTAAGCCTAATCGACGAGGACGCCCCTGCCACGTAATCGACGGCGACCAGGAGCAGGCTTACAGCAGCATGGCTGACCGTGATGCAGCAGAGCGACGATTGCAACAGGATTGCCGTTGTCAGAAGGGAGGGGGAGTTGGCATCCCGAAGGCGCCTCGTCCCAGAGCTTACATACTCATCGACCCCTCATCATCCAATACGTTCGCCCCGGCAAGCTTCCCCGCCCCGGGTCACAGGGCGGGAGTTTTTTGCTTTGAGCCAACGGTCCTACCCGGACAAGGGTGCCGCGCTCGCACGGCGCAGAGCGCCGAGAAAACGCGACAAGTCCCTGTGGCCCCACGCCAACGAGACGGCCGGTGCCTTCCCCAGGCAAGGGGGCTGCTCTTTTTCCACAACAACCGAAGTCACTGTGTATGGAGCTGCAGCCAATCCGAACCACCTGGCAGTGTGAGGCTGCCTAGGCTCCCCGTCCGATGTGGACGAGTACGCTACCGTCCGGCGCGACGACGAAGGTCGGCGCGCACGAGACAGACGTAGTAAAGTCGTGCCTGCTGTTTCCGTTCCAGCGAGAGGCGTGGATCGCGAGTGCAAGAGTGTTGCGCACGCAAACAACCATCGCGCCAGCGCGCGAGGCGCGGCGAACATGCGAGCCGTTAAAAAGAAAAAGAAAAACAGACGAAGAAGAAGCCCCTGCTGAGAGGGAACGAAAAGAAGTAGGTCCTCTCGCTCGGAGGCGAGCGAGGGGGGAGGGGGAGGAAGGAGCGCGCGCCGAAGCGGGCTCGTGACGTGCGAGGCTGGCGGAGGGGAGAGGACCACAGAGGGGAGGCCCAGTGTGGGGAGAGAGGAGCGCTGGCGCGCGCGTCGGCGAAACCAAGTTTCGCCCGACGTAAACAAATCATGCAAAGGAAAAAGGACGACTCCCAGAGTCGTGTTGCTCGTAGGCAAGCCATTAGAATTTAATGGTTAGTGTCCCTCCTGTCTGACTAAAGATCACTGCCGGCCGATGCCAGTTTTCGAGAAACTCCTTATGGCCTAGGCGGTACCGCTCGCGGAAGAGATGGAACCAGACCTCCTTCCGTACTTTTGCAAGTACTTCTTGAAGGCCCGCGACCTTCCCACCGAAAACGGCCGCACAGCGCGCCAACCAGACTTGGTATAGGCACTCGACAAGAAGGAGCACGAACTGGTTAACCGCGTGATAAGGCAAAGGATTGAGATATCTCACTGTGGGATACGGAACTCCCGGGAGTTTAAACAAGTCAGCTATTCTTTGGAGCAGGGCTTTTGGAATGGCGCACTGCCAGAAGATATGAACCGGGTCCTCTCGACTTTGACAGAATGGACAGAACCCCCCTTTGGGCGTTTGGTATGAAGGGTCTGTACGTGATAGGCAGACACCCTCTTGCCAGGCGATACATGAAAGTAGCGCGTCTGGCGTCGAGAAAGCTGGCAGTTATGAGCTTCCAGCTCGGCTTATGCCGGGACAGGTCCAACATCTTGTAGTGCTCGGAAAGTGCCGGGGTTAGTGTGTCAACTAACTCTTGGAGTTGCACCTCGACTATCTCGATGTCGGGATTGACGCGCCTAATTTCTGCTAAGTTTTTAGCTGCCTCCGCGTAGAAGGGGGGACGGAGTTCCCGCGCGGGGCACGCAATGAGAGAGAGGCGCGCCCCCCGAGAACTGCCGTAAACGCGTGCTAAGAAAAAATGACGCGAAGCTTCGAGTGAGTGTCATGTCCGAGTCTAACGCTACGCGGGTCCATCTAACGTGCAGCGCGCGGGCCATGATGCCCAGGTCGGGAATTCCGAGGCCTCCCTTATCCCGTCAGCAACAGCGGCCGCGGACACAGCACAACGGAGAGTTGACTCGCGGCGACTGAACACTCTAAGCCGAAATCCGGCAAATTTGGACTAACTGCAGTCGTTAAACCAACGGATAAACGGTTCGTCCAACAGGGAGTAAATGCGTGACAGTGCGTGTCGTGCGCAAACGCCCGGCAATGAAGGGACCAACGGGGAGAGTAACTGCGCGCTGATCGCCTGCTCCCGCGCTGCACTGCTCGGCCCTGTCGGCTAGCACGAAAACGAGTTATATCAGTTGTACGCCAGAGTGAAAGCGAAGCACTATTCAACGAATCGAAGCTTTTATAAGAGGCAAGTTCAACTCGCGCCGGCGCACGCAGCGAGCGGATGAGTTCCGGCACGTTTCTTCCCTATCGAGCTGCCGGCACTGCCGGGCCCAGACACGTGCAAGCCTCCGAGCCCGGACACCGCGGATAATACGTTTCAACGTGCCGAATTAGGAAGAACTACGAAGAACACCGACAGCGCTAAGAAAAGTAAGCTGTTCGTCAGCGGTCGTGGTCCCGCCGAGTCACTTGCCACAACTTTGAAGCGATATACGACGTAGGCTTCGCACGTCATCGGCACCGAGCCGGCTGGCCGGGCTGGCGGCACAGGTGGAAGAAACGTCGCACAGAATTTGTTTCGCGGGAAATAATGTCTTCTGGATTAAAGTACAGTTCAAACTCTGTCTTTCTCTCCATGCGACAATCATCGTCAGACATTTAACATGAAGGCGAGTGCCTATACAAATCATCGTGCGGCCGGTGGTGTGCACAGTAAACAACCGTGCTTGCGAGCGGTCTCGTCGTTGTAATTATACATGTATATATATATACATCACTGCGTAATACGCCGCGGACAGTGAATACCCACCTATTTTTCCTTTGTGTCTAAAATAACGACGACGAAAATTGCTCAGGAAACGCATGTTGTGATCGCCGGGGGTCGTAAGTACAGCCGTGCTCCTCGTAAGCCTAGTGACGTTATCGGCAAGTAGGCGACAGCGGCATCGACGGGCGCCTCACTGCATCGCCGGCATTCCTGCATAAGCGCCGCTGCTATGTTTGTGTGTGTGGAGTTGTGCACCAGCACTGCTAACGCTGGTTCTGCCGACACGATCGAGTGCCAGCTGATAATTCGAATTCATGACTGAAGGGGCGTTCGAGATTACGCGGATTCAGATTAAAAGATCGCTGTGCTTCGGTGCTACGAATAAGCCCACGTAAGTTTAGACGTACTGCGCTGTCAATGTTAATTGTTTTCTTACGCCGAACAGAAGTCTCCCACCGGCACTACATGGGGGGTCAAAACACTGTGCCTATATATATCCGATGGCTGGTTTTTCGGCTGTGTAGCGCGGGCGGGCGGGGTTTGCTGTGTTTCACTTTGAGATGTCATTGTGTGTGTGTATATATATATGTTTGTGCGCTTGTCCCAATAACTACGGTCTCCAATGCTGATTAAGTTGGAATTACCATGAACTATACCGACTAGTGCAAGGGCGCCATTTTTTTTTTTTTATTCGTCCAGACGGTTCAACTGTTAGTCCCCCCTGGAGCATTCTACGAGGACCAACATTTAAACCAAGTGGAGTAAATGCTAGGGGGGTAACAGTTGAACCGCTGTAGTTACTCCCGCAGTTGGTCCAAAAATGGTTCAAAATCTGTGGCAGCCCAGTTAGTCCCCTGAAGGACCAATGTCATACCCCCTTTTGGTCCTTTTCGGCTTAGAGTGAAGGAACCGAGTAAGCGTGTTCGAGTGTTCCATTCGGACTGACGACGAGGCCTAAGTGGCCAGACTGAGGTTAGGGACTGCGGGTAGGCGCACCTGAGACTGATAAGTTATTTTTGTAGATTTGGTTGTTAGTGTTTGTAAGGTTTTTGCTGTTGGTTCTCTTTTTTACTGAGTGTTAAGTTTCCTTTTAGTTTTTTTCTTGGTTGTAAATAAACCTTGTTTGCTGTGCCGACCAGCGTCCTCTCACGATCCATCTCCACTAACACACGCCTCCGAGATCCGTGACAGCGTGCAATTTCGAGATTATCGAATGAGCCCTTTCCAAACTGCATGACAGAAAGGCCTGCATCACATAAGTGTTCTTTGGTGCAGGGACATGCCTCTAGCGTTTTTTAGACGGCACGTCATTTCTCGACTTGTCAATTTTGCGACGATAACTGGGGCAGTTTTATGACAACCGCACTTTTTTTTTTTTTTTGCGGCAGCCTGAGTGTCGTGAATAATCGACCCGCAATCGTTAAAGAAAGGTTGTTAGCTGAACACGTGCGCTCGTTGTGATGCTTCTAAAAAAAGACCGACAGCAATATTACCAAAAGCTGGCGCACTTTCGGCGTATCGCCAGTGGCGGCTGCTCGCGCCGAAGTGAACATACGTCATGCTGTGCTTCCGGATGTTCAAGACGTTTATTTTCATTTTCTCTTTGTGTTGCTTCTACGCGGAAGTTTGAGCTCATCCGTCGTACATCCGTTTCTTATCCTGCGCAACGATCAGACACAAGCTTTTGACTATGACGACATGAATCAACACACGCATCGGTGTTTGTCCTTCCTTCGTTCCAAATACTTCGTATTGCGAAGTTCTGAGCGCAACCAGATGATCTGCTAGCGATTATAGAGTTACGTTGAATTAAAGAATCACGGCAAAGAAACCCGAGGGTCATTTTAAACGCTAATGCGCTCACTTGAAGTGCAGCTGGACAATGGCGTACGTATTCGCTCGTCTCCATTCACATTTCACCCGTTACTTCGAGAGTTGTCTGAAAATTTAACGCTAGTGCATACTCCTAGAACCCCAGAAGGCCAGCTATAACAAAACATACTAACCAATTACCCATTTACACGTGCTGCTTAAGGAATGCATTGAAATTGTACTCACCTCCTATGTCTATCGTCGGCACTGCCGCGAGAACGTCAGGTGGGTCGCCACTGCTTTCTGTTTCCGCCATTTCGAAGCTGACAGCTTATCGTTTGCTTACTAGCGCCTTTACGCTCGCGAAGCGTTGCTGTGTTTTGACCACGTACCGCAAAGAACAGCAATACCCTGTGAACTGAGTGCATATGCTGCATACACCGCCGCAGATCACCGACACGGCGGCGAAACATCGCAGACACTAGACGGCGCTGCGGCAGAAAGAATGGCAGCCTCCTTGTAAAATTGGCCTATAGTGCCTAGAATATTCTAGGCACTATAGTGTGAAGTTCGAAATAGCCGCGCGTACAAAACGGACCAAGGAAGGACAGAATCATGAGCGCCGCAGCGCAAACTAGCCTGACGTCGTTCCCTTTTGCTTGTCAGTTGTTTCTGTGGCTAGGCCTGATCTACTGAAATGGCTGCGACGCCACCCATTCCATCCGCGTCGTTGGTACTAACGAAGAAACGCGGCAACCACAAGACACTGGCGATGGCGAAAAAGGCCACTATTATTCGCCAATTCAAAGGCGGCCGACCTTAATACGATGTTGTTTGGGAGCTTTCGCTGAGTTGGGCAATGATGAGATCGTGTGTCAGGCCCCCGAATCAGCATAGCTGAACAGTGACTCCAATGAAGCGCAGGCCGTGACAGCGTTACAACCTACAGTTATGGCTTAACAGTGGCTGAAATACAGGCCAACGTGGTCGTCTGTGATTGTGCTTGTGTGCAGACGTGCATTGACAAGCTTTTCCGGCCATTGGGCCAATAAAGGTGCTTTTTTTGTGGTGAATCCTTTTTTCGGACTCTCAATTATTCGGACTTTTCGGCGCTTCTCGCCAAGTCCGAATGAACTGTCAGCAACTGTAGTAGTGCAAACAAGAGGGCCATTCACTTGAAGTGATTTAGGATAGGTCAGCTAGCCGAATTATGCAAAGAATTGAGCATGTTGATGGAACAAACTGCTGAGATGAGAAAGTTTGACTTTCCACCCAAAGATATTTTTTCCCCGCTACGAAAAGCAATTCTGACCTTCCAAGCACTTAGCATAAGTGATGTCATCATTCCGCTTTTCTGCAATGATTAGATTGTCTAAATAGACCTGGACCCCGGGTAGTTATTGCAAAATTATTTCCATGCGTTGCTGGAAGAGCACTGGCGCAGAAGCTACTTCGAACGGAAGGCGGGTGAAGCAAAAAAGGCCCTTCTGTTCAGTGTTCACCATCGTGAGCAACTGCGATTCTTTGTCTAACGCTGTTCGTCTAATGTACATCTCTAACCCGGAGACAAAGCCTTCGGCATTACTACTGGTGCTACGATGAACGGAACCACAGCCGTGGAACTACAAAGGTCAACCCGTACGAGACGTCCCCCCTGACAGGTTCTCTTCTTAAAGGGCCAGTAAACAGGCTGCGACTTTTTTTTTACACCCCCCAAACAAGCTCGCTAATTCGTACAGTAGACTGCGGCAATGACGTTTTCCAAATATTACAGCGCTGCGCGCCGTGTAGACCCTCCATTTCGAAAAAAATGACGCCATATCCACAAAGTGAATGATGTTGGAGGAGCTTGCTTGGAGATGATTGGGTAACCCGCGAATCCTCCGTACACATCTCCTACCATCATATATAGACGTGACAAAGTTGTTATATACACATTACATGCGGCGCTCGGGCCGCGAGCCCCAGCTGCTGCTCGTTGCGAGCCCGCCGCGCTGCTGTGCGGTGTTCATGCGGCCGAGCGGTAACGAAGTTTTCACTGCCTGAGCTCCCGGCGAAGAGAAAATTACACCATCTCCCGCTAAAGGCAACCATGTGTAGATGCGAAGCAGTGGGCGCTAACGCTTACACTGGCGGCGGCGTTGACGCTGGCGCTCATCGCAGCGTTGCGCAGGAGAGAAACCTGGGGACGCGTAAAGCACGCAGTGATGGACCGGTGTTTCCTACTGGAACATTCCAATCGCTGCTAATGGGCAATGAGAGACAGAAGACTCCGACTGGACACAGAGACCCGCAGTCCGCTTTTAGTTAACTCGCACGCTGCTAATTTTTATTGTTCAACAACGCACAGGAGAAATCTCCCACCAGCACCACCTTGGAGGTCAAGATTCAGTGCCATATATACGGGGTGGCCAGTGAACGGTTGTGCAGCGTGAGCAGTCGGTTTTTTCAACCAAGAAACTCGCTAGCAGACGCTGCCTGCGTCGGCGTCGCGAAGCGACGGAGGGGGGGAGCGTAGGAGAGAAGAGAGAGGGGGGGGACGCGCATGCGCAGTGGAAGTGTGGACGTTGCGGGGAGGGATGCCTAGAGGAGAGAGGGGGGAGCGTAGGAGAGGAGAGAGGGAGGGGACGCGCATGCGCAGTGAGGGTGTGGTCGCATTGGGGAGGGATGCCTAGAGGGGGAGAGGAAGTTTTTTATTTTTATTTTTTTGGAAAGGGTTTGCGCATGCGCAGTAAGTGTGGTCATGCCGCACACCACCACCACCACCACTGGATTGAACCCCGCTGTAAGATGCTTCACATCTAAAAGGAAGCGCACGTGCTGAGAGGGGTGTGCGTCGCCTTGAGCGGCGCCGACGCTCGTTGCGAGCCCGCCGTGCTGCATTGCGGTGTCCATTCGGCCGAGCGGTAATGAAGAGCGTTCACTGCGTGAGCTCCCGGCTAAGAGAAAGGAGGCGCACGTGCTGAGAGTGTTGTGCGTTGCCTTGAGCGGCGCCGCCATTTAGTGAGCATTCCTGAAATCACCAGAAAGCCGGCGCAATGAGCGGAGAAGTGTATACGCCACCGCCATCGCCACCATCGCCGCCGGCGCCGGACAAGGCGCGAGCTTAAGAAGCTTGCCGAACAAGCTCCTAAAACAATTCCCGCGCCTCTTTCCTACACCTGACCAATCCTCCTTGTACACGCAGTGACGCAAAGTCGCCGATCGGTGACTTGACGTGGCACTAAGCTCGTCGATTGGTCCTTTGCCCTACGAAACGGCGCCTTGGCCCTGCGGTGATGCAGTTCTGGCCGCGCAGTCCGCATTTTCATTTTCCTGTGCTGCCCTCTGCCGTTTTGTAAAGCCCGAGACTACCGGGAGAAGCGGTATTGCTAGAACGAAAGCCTCCGAGATGAAGAGGCATCTCGCTACTTTACTGCTAGGGGATGAGTGCTCGTCGCACCGCGCATGCCTCCTCTTCACGCCGCCATGACACTTGCTCATGTGGGGAAGCCCTGCTCGGCCATTGGCTGTGCGCCGATGACTTATCGCTGACGTCGTGTCACGGTGCCGAAGTGGGCAGAGTCATAATCGCGGGTTACGCCTTCCCTCTCCCCATGGCGGAGAAGGGTGGTGAGGCCGCGCGAAAATTTGAAAACAGCTGAAATGGATGTTCTAGCCCCTGTAACTTCATTATTATAGCACGTATTCGTAAAATTCTTGCGGCAGCATGTTCACATAGCAAAAGTGCGCATATTTCTCTTCATTACAATTTTTGGACCTCTGGGTTGTCTACTGGCCCTTTAAGAGAAGAGGAGACTGTTATATCGTCATGCACTGCATGTGCCAATAGATGCGGTGCACACCTACTGTATCACTTGCTTCCCTTTCCCTCTTTCCTGCTGTGCGCTATATATTGCACACGTTCCTTGTAAAAAACATCTTATGCTTGGCTGCTCTGCTTGCGAGCACGTAGTCACTTCAGCTTGAATGTCCAGAAATTTTTGAATAGTCATTTTTGTTTGAACCGGTCAGAAATAGCTTGCTTCTACAATTACCAAGTTGGAAGTAGTTTTTTGTAGCTTGCATGCCAGTCACGCTCCTCAAGACCTCGTAAGCTGGTGACTTTTCTCAAAGTGTCGGTGACCGGGACCAGTGAGCGAGTGACGTGACTCGTTCAGTCTCTGTTATCCAAATGTGAACGTCGGATTGAACTGAGCTGTCGTACAGTGGAATCACAGCTGACGTGTCATTAGGCAAATGAACTTGAATAGGTTCTCGCGCTTGAGCCGCTGTGTCAATTTCGCTTGGGATTAGGGCATCATTGACCGTAATCGAGTGATGTCCGTGGATTCCGATTGTCGTGAAGTGCCAGCTTCACTATCTGCATGCTCACATGAGTTCAATCATGACTCACTCGTTTCGGCATCTTCGTGATGGATGTCATGGTGGTGGTTGTCTAGTTGCTCTTGTTGTTTGTACTCTGAAGTTGAACTTGGCTCTTGAGGGCCTCAGTATCGGTGTGCAGCTCTGCGCTAGCAGCAGCGAGACTTTAAACGCTTGCCAGCTCTTTGTTTCTGGCAGTTCGCTGCAGCATTAGAGGCTGCTGTGTGCCACTGACTCGTCGCCGTTCGTTGTTCTCGATGAGTCTCATCACAAGCTCGTCTTTTCTGCCCGTGTGAGAGATGCGGCATAGCTTGAGTTCATCAGCTACTTCCATCTTCTTGAGTGCACTGAGGGCTTGTCTGTTTTCAGACAAAAGGAAGTCCTCCATCGTGGTCACTGAATAAGCTTGGGCTGGGTCTTCGGTGGCTTCGGCCATGGCGATTACAGCAGCGAATGACGTGTCGTGAATTTAGCTGGTTTTAGTTAGTTGACTGCACCGTGTCAATGGAATAATGGAGGAAAGAATGCAGTTTTAAGATTTTAAGAAAACTTTATTGAAAGAAAAGGTTACATGACATTCATCTTTCTGCCTCGTGGTCTGTCCTAGTTCGTGCCTTGAAGCTAACTGCCTTGCCAGGCGGCTCGGGCCTGGCTCCTCGGTCAAGATGGGCTTTCTCACCTCAAGGGAATCACACCACTGCAGGCAGTGCGCAGCCAGAATTCGTGATAGTCACTCGTAGAATATACGTGAGTTTGAACGAACATCTTGAATTTTGGCGTTGTGTTGCACAAGAAACATAAAGACTGCCTCACGGATGGCGCGAACACGAAACGGAGACACTTTCATGGAGCGGCAGTGCTCTGACGCCAACAGTGCAACTTAATTAGAGTGGGGTGGTTAAAGCTAACGCTACCGTCCTTACAGTAGTCCTTTCGTTAAAACTTTCACCGATATCCTGGTTCTTAAGCTAACACATGCTTATTTTAAAGGAGATTATGTCATCTCCACAGGTAAACACACACACCCACACACAGTAAACTGTCAAGCCCTTCACAACTTCACTTTCGAAATGAAGGCACGGACTTCTTGTGTGGTTTGGTCTCGTATGCCGCAACTGTTGTCAAATGTCCCAAGTTTGGCCCGGGAAACCATCTGTGATTGGCTTTACATGTGAAAATTTGCCCACGCTGTGCCGTCACAAGTTCCACACTGCACCTCTCGTTCAGAAAGTCCAATCATTTCGCAGCGCAGTTAAAACGCTGCAGTAAATGAGTGCCACACGATTTTCGGGCCTGGAGCCCTTGTGACGATGAAGCGAGCACACGTTACCATTTTCAGATGAGCCGTATTGCTCGACCATGTGGAAAAAAAAAATGTGGCTGATTTCTTCGCTACAGGAATCGCTATAACATAAAAGTGAGACGTGTCTTCCCAACAGTAGTTTATTGTTAATTGTGCATTTATCTATGAAAGCTTCTACATAGTCTATTGGTGTTTGGCAGCTATACCACCATTTGACACGGATGCACGCACAATGAAGCCTAGTTGCACATCCCCATAGCGACGACTAACACCCATGATCATGAATTAACCATTGTAGTAGCTGAAGTTGTTAACATTACCTGGGCATAGCATATCGTGAATCCCTGGGCAAATATGGTATCAAGAAGCACATGATAAACACTGGTACTCCCTATGCATTTCTTCAAAGCGTCGTTAATTGAGGAGAGAAACTGGCATGGTGTGCGCTCTCGAGTAATAAGGTAGCCTAGTCCTGTGCTTATGCACTCACTAACACACTGCGCTTCAGCAACGTGGGAGGCAGAGATTCGTCGCTTGAGCCGCTTATGCGCAAAGGTGTTCAACGTCTTGCTGGTCGCTGTCTCGCCCCACCAAAGCACAACATTCGCCCGTCAACATCGTTGCCTTTTTACGGCGCTTATTGCAGCAGTTTTATTAGTCGGTGCTATCACACCCACGAGTAGGCGGCGGAGAAACTCCGTTGGCGCATGTGGAAGCTGCAGTACTCTGACAACAAGCCGTCACACGCTAACACGAAGCGAAAGGCAAAGAACGTCACTGCGCCTAGGGCGACTCCTCGATGCTAGCGCGGCCAGCACTCCTCGCTGGCATCAAGACGCTCTAACAGCTCTTACTGCATTGTCGCCTAGCCACCGTGCGAGAGAGAACGTGTAAGAGATATGTAAGAGATACCCATGAATCTCATTCATGGGTATCCGTGGTGTGGTCGGTAAAGTGCCGGGCTTCTCATCGTGGAACGGGAGGTCGTGGGTTCGATTTCCGATGGCAGAACTTTTTCTTCTAGTTCTAGTCTGTTAATGTGCATTTTACCGTCATATCCATCATGGAAATATATCAGTGAAATCTTGGTGGACCCCGGCATAAAACACTTGTGTTAAAAAAGTTAGCTACCGCACCGCCCTCTTTTATACCTTAGTTACACAGGCATGCTAACCTCAGTTATGATGAACCTCAATTAACCGGAGTAAGCTACCGTTAGCGCCACCTGAAGTTGGCACATGCTACACGGGAAAAGTTATCCTTACTTTGGGGCTCTGAGGCAGGTCACGTGAAACTCAGTTTCATGAATAAAAGTATACAAGTTTAGCCGGTTTTTATAAATATACTGACAAACACAATGTATTTTATTTAAAATTCATTCTTCCTGATCGCACTAGCAGTCCTGGAATGTATTGTCAAGTATTTTGAGAATATTTGGCATATGTAAAAACTGGTCTCGCAACTATGGGCGAAGTCGCCATGCGGTCGGTGCGAAAGCCAAGACAATCCATTGCTTGATACGTTTCGTATTGTCGTGTTTAATGCGTGGCTGTTTTGACAGACTGTTTCGCGGGTCGTCTTTGTTGTTGAGAGAGGCCATTTCACTCGCTTTTGGGAATACGTTTTGGCCTCTGTTGGAGCTACGCTACCTTCGAACGGCGACATGGGTGCCACCATTCTGTTGGTTAGCCTCCGTAACTGAGGTGCTCAACCTCGGTTCAGAGCAACCACATTTAGTGGGATAACTGCGGCTGCCTTTCCGTCTAACTGCATGCTACTATGGTTTAAGGGAACTGAGGTTTGTCGTAACTGAGGTTAGCCTGCCGATGTGACTACACTCTAAGGCAAAAGGGTGTTTAAAGGATGTATGGTTCGTCCTTTTGGGGACTAACGGCGCTGCCACAACCATTAATTCCTTTTTAGGACTAACTGCATCGGGTCTAACAGTTAATCCCCATGCAGTTACTCCTAC
>JALIZH010021466.1:0-28879 GCA_030522465.1 Rhipicephalus appendiculatus
CTTGCGCGTGTAGTCGGCGTATATGAACGGCATGTTGGCAAGTGTTGGGTTCGTGTGGTCGACTTGACCGGATCTTCGACCTGTGGATGAAATGGTGTGGAATGGCGGAAACTATACTCTGTTTCAGAAGTTCCTTTCTTCAGCTCTGCGAAGGCTACATGGCCCCTTAACCAATAGGAAGGGCGTTTAACCCCTCCACATGTATTCATTTGCATCGCGTCGTGTGCTCAGCGTCTGCCTCGCGTCTGCTCGCACGCGTAGCATAAAGTATCATGCGCGTAGGGAACGGTGGTAGAATATAAGTGGCCAAACGAGCGCCGGGAGCGCGTCGCCCATCTGCTCGAGTTGCTCGCGGTCGCCGCTAGGTTCGCGACGGGTTTCGGGGCCCGAATACGCGCATCCCGAGTTTTTGCAGTGCTGTGAAGGCAGGTTGCTACAGCTATTTTCGTGATTATATAAAACGTTGTTTGTGTTTTTATTAGCTTGTGGTGGCTGTCTGCCAACTTCTCCGACAAAAGTAAGTGTATCAGGCTTTACGGGGCTTAAAAGTTTCTAATCGGTGTGAGCAATCTCGACAATTAAGACTGACACAGTGCCGATTGCAGCTCGAGAGAAAAGTTCTATCGGCGAGGGTACAGAGTAAAAAAAGATGTGGTTTTCACGTTATTGCACGAAGAACTGGGCTTATGGACGCCGTTAATTTATGATCATCTGGCTGCAACGAAATGTACGTGTTACGCTGCGTGTGTGTGTCTGCGAACAGTAGTTTTGGGAAGAAATAGCGTAGAAATAGGATGGAAGATGTTTTCTTTCCCAAGGCATCCTAAAAGAATACTTTTATGGACAATGATAATAAAGCGTGACAAGTGGCAGCCGACGAGTGCCTCTCGTCTATTCAGCGTGAGTATTGCAAGCACGTCGGGTACTTTTGGGATGATTTTTAAAACGGCGTCTATATTACTAGCAACGCCATTACAAGTTATGTGTGTGGTTTTGAGTGCGTGTTGGTGCCTCGAACGTTGAGAACCGTTTTCATAAATTTGGCGTTGTTTTCGGGGTGTGCTTGGAAATCGTACTTTCGCTGTCGCGGGCATCTCCTTCTTCTTCTTCTTTTTCTTTTTTTTTTTTGATGCATGAACGTGTGATTATGAGTATTTTCGCGTCTCTAATGAACTGCAACTATTCACTCCGAGTTGTGTTTTCTTGCGGAACAAGAACGACAGATAGAAAAAAATTTTTTTCGTTATCCGGTGGAACAATTCTCCAGAATTACCTCCCTGAAGGAACGCTTTTTGTGTACCATACACGGTCATTAATTTCAACGCGGAATTTGCGGCCCTGAAAAAAATGGCTGCAGATTCACGAAGTGAATGCTGATGACGGAGCGAAGCTAGGTCCCTAAAGTCCATATTGTCTACGTTGCAGTCGCCGACTAGTATAAAGGACGGACAGATATGGACAGACGCACGCACAGATGAACGGACGGACGGATCCACGGACGTACGGAGGGATGGACGCACGGATAGATACACGGATGTACTGACAGATGGACGGACGGGGGGGGACGGACAGATGCACGGACGGATGGACGGATATATGCCCGGACGGATGGACAGAGTACTGTCTTTTTTAAATCATAAGCGCGCTATGAACGCTCTTTCTACGGTATATGTAACAGCTGTGTTTCGGTCCGACGGTGACAACGGACATCGTGAGAGCCTCAGGAGCTCCGCTCCCTAAAAACTGAAGCATCACAGAGTAGAGTCGTTTCCGCTGCGATCGCTAAAGGACATTGTGATGCTTACCGCATTTTCGCTGGTATTTTCTCGAAATGGGAAATACAGCCGTATTTTAAGTAGGCATTCAATAGGAGGACACCAGGACGAATATATCCGGCAATCGGTCACATAAAACAGCAGCCTCGGAACCTGCGCGCGAATTCTATTCGCTTTAAGATTTAGTAAACAGCGAGTAATTAAACCTTACGGTTCTCACGTCAGCAAATTTATCGCTGCTGATGCATGTTGGGAAATGCTGTGTGTATGCAGTGTAAAAATAAATAAACGAACATATACACCCGCAAAGTATAAAAGTGAATAGTGATGCCTCCAGCTCTCAGTGATCCAAAGCAGCTGTGAACCACTCAGCCGCCGCGAGCGGCAGCGCCGGCGGTGAGGGTCATTACGTCCTGCAACACTTTAGGCGCGAAACATTCCATTACTTGCTGTAATACGTGCCTGCAAACCTATAACTAGCTGCATCCGTGAATGATTATGCGTTTGCGAAGGCAAATCCAGCCCAAAGTGTCTTTACTCGTGAGCAAAAGGCTGCGAATACGCGCGCTGGCAGTGCGCGCATTGACGATTGGGATCAGTAATGGCGACCGCTGTAGCAGACGACGCGCTTGTCTCCACCCTGAACGGAGCGGAGGCGAACGAGGCGCATCGAGGCACCCTAGTTGCGCCTGCTCCGTCGCGACAGATCGGCGCCTATATTTCACGCCGCCGTTTGAAATCAGCGACGCGCTCTTACTTTGAGCGCTCGTTTGTGACAACATTCTTGACAATTACATACGTGAAGCCCTCTGGTCATTTTTGCTATCATCATAGCAGCTTAAAACCCGTCATCAAATAACAAGACGCGGTCATGAAACATTCGTCCACATAATGTTGTATTGTATTGTGGCATGAAAGTTGACGCAAGAAAGTCGTGGTCACCCCGCTCAAACGCCAATTATCACATTGACTCGGCCGGCACGTGGGTGTGCATGTTGCTTTTACGGCTCCGCACACAAGCTGGCCTCACTCTTGCAGATGAGCAGTCCTGTTGCGAGAGTAGTTAATGTAAGGTGAAGAATCGTAACCACTTCGTGCACTCGTGTGCGTGATTGTTTACAGAATTCCTCTGTAGTCTAGTGCCTGCTACATCAGACAGGCTGACAGGTGCCTTAACGACCGCCTTCGTGAGCATGCAAATAATATCCAAAACAAGAGGGATGGTTTTCTGGCTCTTCATTGTGATTAGTGCGGTTGTCGTCCTGAGTTCGATAACACATCAGTTTTGTACCGGCACAAAGATGAACGGACCCGCATTTTGTAAAAGTGGCTCACATGAGGCAGGAAGTATGCTCAGGCGTGATCAAAGCGTCCATTTCACTTTATGACAAAAAGTTGGCGTTTTTGAAGGTGTGGGATTGTGCATTCGATGACCCCTCCTGTTTTTGCACTCGCTGTAAACATGGCGTCTCTCTCTGTACACACACACACACACACACACACACACACACACACACACACACACACACACACACACACACATATATATATATATATATATATATATATATATATATATATATATATATATATATATATATATATATATATATATATATATATAGGGACACGGACACAAGCAAGGAGTAAACGAACAACACGGCGCTGACTCTGAACTGATTTTTACTAAAAATTGAATTATGCAACATATATATAGCAAGTGCAAAAACCCGTGACATGCGCAAGACACAAGGTACGATTCCGGCAGCATCGTCATAAATATAGATATTCAAGATCGGCACAAATAATCAAATTCCTTCTCATGCAGCAAAACGGACGCTCCACTTATATAGGTCTTGTCTCTAATCGATATGTTATAGGCCTCAGCAATTTCTCTTGTCAATTGGTTCACGTGTTTAAAAATGACGGTGGTTTTGTTAAAGATGGGACGGCGCCCACATGACCTGCAATGATCCGGCAGATGAAGTCGCGCAACCCGTTGAAGTGATAGCTAATGCTCTCCCAGCCGAACATTGACACACCGTTTTGTTTGCCCCACGTACTCCCCACCACATGATAATGGAATGACATACACACGTTCTTAAACACAGGCGATGTACTTCTTATGATTACCAGTGCACTTGCCTTTACGCTGCTTGTCTTTCAGGGCATTGTCAATCATCGGGCAGATGCGACCTATCTTATGTTTCGTGTTGTTCGTTTACTCCTTCCTTGTGTCCGTGTCTCCAGTGCTGTTAACCAAGTTCATGATCAATCCCAACCAACTGGCCCAACTTGCCGTTTTACTGCTATATATATATATATATTCTAGCGGCCATCATCATCCTCATCGGCCGCCTAGAAATTATGGCGCGCTCAGGCGCATGGGCCTCGTTCCTCGTGCTGCGAGGTTAGAAAAAAGAAAATAAAGAATAGTCTTCTGCTCCTGCCATGGGCCTGTACGGTTCCGTGGTCTTTCGCTCGCCGCCACACGCATTGTTATAGAGGGACCTAGCCTCAGGGCCCTATAACGTGGTGACCCGGACGTGAGCGCGAGGCGAGCACTGCATCATGGACGAGACCACGAGCGACAGACCGACGATCGGCACAGGGGCATCGCCACGGTGAAGATTCACCTGCCGTCGTTTTGACCACAGAATCATGCAGCCTGGTTTACGCACGTGGAGGCCATCTTCGCCCTTTGGCGCGTCACCTCGCAACAAGCGAAGTTTAGCCACGCTGTCTCCGCTTTCTCAACGGAAGCGGTTGCGGAGTTCCACGACCTTGTGCAGCACGCCGCACGAGGAACGAGGGCACATGCGCCTGAGCGCGCCATAATCTGTAGGCGGCCGGTGAAGATGACGATGGCCGCTAGATATATATATTGTGAGACAACGTGCAGGCCTCAAGACTCTTCTTTATTCTGACTCGAGCCAGAGCCCCCTTCTGCTCAGACTCAAGTGGCGATGATGTGTATTTACAGGGTGAGAAGATGAGTATGAATAGTGCTCACACTAATTTCCCCGCGCGACGAAGCGGCCAGCCTGGCCGCGACGAACAGGGCTGAGACGTCGAACGAAGGGGGCTTTAGACGCGACACGTGGACTATCTCCGAACCACGGTAGCGATGGTCGGGAGAAACGTCAACGGGAGTGATACGATAATGAACAGGAGATGTTTGTTCGTTAATTACGTAGGGTCCAAGGAATCGCGACTGGAACTTTTCACACAACCCGGGAACGCGAGTAGGCGTCTAAAGGGAGCACTTCGTCGCCAGGACGGAAACAGACGTCACGATGAGAGATGTCGTACCGCTGCTTGCGATCGTGTTGACTAGCTTCGGCACTAAGCCGAGCAAGTTGCCGACATTTTTCAAGTGTCGAGACTGACTCTTCGAGTGTAGTCGTAGAATTGTCGGTCGGAGTGCGCAAGAAGGAAGCGTCGATCGTGAATGTCGCCGAACGGCCGTAAACAAGGTAGAGAAGGGTGAGTACCGAGTAGTGCGCTGGACTGCGGTGTTATGAGCAAATGTCACAAATGGTAAAATTTTGTCCCAGTTGTCGTGAGCTGGCCCAATATACATGGCTATCATTTCAATTAGGGGTGCGATGGAATCGCTCTGTGATGCCGTTGGTCTGAGGATGGTATGCCGAGGTGGTCTTGTGAACTGTGCCGCAATTTTTAAGCATTTCTTCAATTACTGTGGATAGGAAAGCTTTGCCGCGGTCGCTTAAGAGGACGCGAGGCGCACTGTGGCGCAAGACAATGGCTTCGAGAAAGAAGGTTGCCACGTCAGAGGCTGAACTGGAGCGTAGAGGAGCGGTCTCTGCGTAACGCGTGAGGTGGTCAACCGCTGTCACGATCCATCTATATCCTGCAGATGTTACGGGAAGAGGTCCGACAAGGTCGATTCCAACAACGGCAAAATGTTCCTCGGGACATGGTATTGGCTGTAATAAGCCAGCAGGAGGTGAAGTCGGTCGCTTGCGCCGTTGGCATAGTGCGCAAGAAGAGACGTACTTTGCAACAGAGGTGGAGAGACCAGGCCAGAAGAAGCGACTCCTAATGCGGCTGTACGTTTTTTGAAATCCCAAGTGGCCGGCAGATGCGTCGTCGTGAAAGGCCTCAAGGACCTGCTCACGAAGCGAACGTGGAAGAACGGGAACCCACCGGTGTCCATCATCACTGTAAATGTATCGATGCAGCACGTTGTTTTTCCATCTTGAATTGCCTGAGTTGTCGGCGCAATCTGGAATTAGGTGGTGTAAACCGCCATTTCCGATAACCTTAGTGGGCACGTAGCCTCGTCGTCATGGGACGAGCAATGAAGAGGCTTGCTCGTAGTAGATGGTAGTAGGAGAGGGCAACGGGAGAGGGCATCGG
Source organism: Rhipicephalus appendiculatus (assembly GCA_030522465.1). Lineage (NCBI taxonomy): Eukaryota > Metazoa > Arthropoda > Arachnida > Ixodida > Ixodidae > Rhipicephalus > Rhipicephalus appendiculatus. The sequence continues at coordinate 6,159 of JALIZH010021466.1, forward strand.
CATCTTGGTGTTTCTTTCCAGATTTGTAAACAACGTCAAATGTGTATTCTTGGAGTCGGAGCACCCAGCGGCCAAGGCGTCCGGACAAATTCTTCAGCGACGACAGCCAGCACAAAGCGTGGTGGTCCGTTATTACAGTAAAAATGGCGTCCGTAAAGATATGGGCGGAATTTCTGTACGGCCCGAATTACAGCCGGGCATTCTTGTTCTGTAATCGAGTAGTTTCGTTCAGGGTTCGTGAGAGTGCGCGGCTGGCGTAGGCGACGACTCTTTCTCGACCAGTTGTATCACGCTGTACGAGGACGGCACCGATGCCATGGCCGCTAGCGTCGGTGTGCAGACAGGTAGGGGCATGCTCGTCGAAGTGACAGAGCACGGGGTCAGATGTCAGCGCCGCCTTGAGGGTGTCAAAAGCGATGTCGCAATCGTTCGTCCAACCGAAGGGTTGTTCCCGATGTCAGCAGCTTGTGTAGTGGCGACGCGATGGAGGCGAAGTCGCGAATGAAGCGGCGAAAATAAGACGCAAGGCCCCAGAAAACTTCGTGATTGCTTCTGATTTTCGGGACGAGGGAAGCGTGTCACAGCAGTGACCTTCTCAGGATCGGGTCGAACACCCTCTTCACTGACTAGGTGGCCCAACACTATGATGTTCTTTCGGGCGAAATGACATTTTTTTGTATTGAGTTGTAGCCCAGCGTTAGAAATGCACGCCAGAACTTCGTCTAGCCGCTCAAGATGCTGACTGAAGGTGGAAGAAAAAATGACGATGTCATCCAGATAACAAAAAAAGGGTTTTCCACTTAAGGCCACGAAGAACAGTGTCTATCATACGCTCAAACGTTGCCGGAGCGTTGCATAAACCGAAGGGGCATGACATTGAACTCATAGAGGCCATCGGGTGTTGCAAAGGCCGTCTTGTCCTTGTCCCCTTCGTGCATAGGTATTTGCCAATACCCTGAGCGGAGAACGAGGCTTCAGAAATATTCAACGCCCTGGAGGGAGTCAAGGGGCATCGTCAATTCGTGGCATCGGATATACATCTTTGCGCGTTATCTTGTTTAGTGCTCGATAATCGACGCAAAATTGTACCGAGCCGTCCTTCTTCTGGACCAGCATCACAGGCGACGACCCGAAGAAGTTGACGATGGCCGAATGATGTCGCGTTTCAGCATGTCAGTGACGTTGTCCTCGATGATTTTGCGCTCCGCGGAAGACATACGGTATGGTCGGCGGCGTACGATGGAATTGCCCTCAGTTTCGATGCGGTGCACTGCGACGGACGTGCGCCCGAGAAGCTTGGAGTGGACGTCAAAAAGAAGCACTGTGCTTTTGAAGTTGTGCCAAGAGATCTTTCTTTTGCGCCGCAGACAGATCCGGATTGATCGTGGCAGTCAACGCTGTGGTCGTCGCATGGTCGTCGTTAGCAGTAGGCGACAGTGGTGCATCGGTATGAAGGGGCATAAGGGCAAGATGTTCGGTGTCAGCAAAGCAGGCCAACCGGGTACCTTGGGGCAGAACAAGTGGCGAAGATGTAGGATTACGTGCAGTGATCAACGCTCTGCTGTCATGAAACCTGACAAGCTGACCACGAGTGCGTTGAATGCCGCAGCACCAATGCCTTTGAGTAGGTGGCGCACACTGTCGGTCTCCGTCATTGAACTGTTCACTCGGCGACAAAGGGCGAGGACATCTTCAATGTAAGAAGTGTATGACTCGCCATTTTGCTGGACACGCCCCGCTAACTTCTTCTTCGCGATGTCCGAACGGATGGGGAAGGGTTCGCAAAAATTTGCCGTAGCTGGTGTTTGAATGAGGTCCCAATCCAGGAAGTCTAGCTGGTGATTGAAAAACCAAGTTTTCGCCACACCCTGTCAGGGTAGAAGGCGACGCGAGTGAGCTTCGCAGAGTCATCCCAGTGGTTGAGGGCACCGACGCGGTCGTACTCCTCCAACCAGTCTTCAACGTCGTCCCCACGAAGGCCAGCGAACACCGGTGGATCCTTCTGTGGCGTGGTGACCAGACAGGAAGGGACTCCCCGTCGGGGCAGGCGTCGTCGACGCTCCAGTGGGAAAGCCCTCGTCTTGCGACATTGCCGAGGTCTGTTGGGTGGCAAACGGCGACCTGAACGGAGCTCCAGGGGTGTATTGTAGTGGAAGGCGTAGAGGCACCGGTAGAGCCAGAGGAGTGAGGGACCGGACAGCACAATCCACCACTTGTGAGACAACGTTCAGGCCTCAACACTCTTCTTTATTCTCGCCGAGCCAGAGCCCCCCTGCTCAGACTCAAGTGGCGATGATGTGTATTTACAGGTGAGAAGATGAAGAGTATGAATAGTGCTCACACTATATATATATATATATATATATATATATATATATATATATATATGTATATATATATATATATATATATTTATATATATATATATATATTTTTTTTATTTGGGGGGGGGTTTGAAGATCGATGGTTACGGCTCGACATATGATTGAAGAAAAGGATGCACGTGCGAAATATTTTATTAACGTTTCGGTTGGTGGACCAGCCTTCGTCAGAAGACGAGACCATATATATATATATATTATAGCGAAGCTTTGGAACTATATACAGTGCGTCGCCCTCTTCGACGAGAACGAGCAGCTCGTGCTGAGAGTCGGTCCCCGCCTTGGCTGTCGCTCTGTGCATCGTCGCCAATAAACGTTTTAACAATTTGGTGGAGAGTGCTGTGCCCTTAAAACAACTTCGGCCCGCATTCGATGCCCTTGGAGCTTCCACGTCGCAGTCCACGAGGCAAGGGCTGCGACGCTGTCGAACTGCGAAAGCCCTCAGAGAAGCCAATCGAACGTGATAGACGTGTTTGTGGACGGTGTTCGCGCATCTGCCCTTGTAGATACTGGCCCCGCCGTATCCGTCATGGACGCAAAACTTATCCGATTACTGCGCAAAGTGACGACGCCACTTTCCGGGCTCTCCCTCCGTACAGCCAGCGCCCAAAGCATTCACCCTACAGCGGTGTGCACAGCCCGCCTCATGATTCGGGACGCGATGTACGCCGTCGAACTGATCATACTTCCTGCATGCTCTCACGACGTCATCCTAGGATGGGATTTTTTCTCTCCCGCCATGACGCCGTCAGTCATTGCGCACCAGCTGAAATAGAGCTCTCACCATTCGCTGATTTGACGGCGGCCGACAGTCCATCGGCTGCAAGCAAGGTACTAGTCAAAGACGACACCAAAGTGCCTGCAAACTCGTCAACGGCGGTGTCGGTCTACTGCGCCAGTCTTTCCGACTCCGTTGCACTCCTCTCGCCCTCTGACCGTGTATTCCTGAGGAAAGGATTGCTGGTTCCTTTCGCGACCGTGCAAGTCACTCATGGCAGCACCTCTATTTTTGATATGAACTCATCGACGTGCAGTGTTATGTTGGTGCGAGGGGAATGCCTCGGCAGCATGGAACCCATCGAAGACGCACAAGTTATGGATGAATCCTGTGACACGCACTGCCCAAGTTCCAGTACGCTCAGTGCTGTTTCTACGTCTGCTTCATCATCCGCTGATGTATTTGGTTCCGCCATTCCCGACAACCTTACGCCGGTTCAGCGTTCCCAGCATCTGGGCCTGTTGGAAAAATTTCGCTCTTCTTTCGATGTCGCTCAACCTTCTCTCGGCCGCACGTCCGCCGTTACGCATCGCATCGACACAGGCGCGCAACCACCACTGCCGCAACGTCCATTCGCGTATCTCCCACAGAACGCCGTGTAATCAACGAGCAAGTCGACGACATGCTTCGACGCGATGTTATTCGACCCCTCTAACAGCCCCTGGGCGTCTCTTGTCGTTCTCGTTGCGAAGAAGGACGGTTCTGTGTGGTTCTGTGTGGACTACCGACGCCTCAACAAGATCACTCGTAAGGACGTGTATCCACTACCGCGAATAGACGACGCGATTGACAGCCTGCAAGGAGCAGAATTCTTTTCATCTCTCGACTTGCGCTCAGGGTACTGGCAAGTACCTATGGCTGAGGACGCCCGACCGAAGACCGCCTTTGTGACGCCCGACGGTTTGTACGAATTCAACGTCATGCCGTTTGGGCTGTGCAATGCGCCTGCCACCTTTGAGCGCATGATGGATGCCGTTCTGCGCAACCTGAAATGGCACACGTGCCTGTGCTACCTCGACGACGTCGTCGTTATCGCTCCGCACTTCTCCACGCATCTTCAACGCTTGCGGCATGTTTTGACGCGCTTGAGTGACGCCGGTCTGCAACTGAACCTAAAGAAGTGCCGATTTGCAGCACGGCAGCTGACAATACTCGGCTACGTCGTGTCCAAGGATGGAATTCTCCCCGATCCAGCCAAGCTTCGGGCCGTGATCGAGTTCCCCAAGCCGACGTCCGTCAAGGAACTGCGCAGTTTCGTAGGACTGTATTCCTACTTTCGGCGCTTCATTCGCAACTTCGCGACTATCATATCGCCGCTGACGAAGCTCATCGGAAGTAACGGGCCTCTCCATTCGTGGTCGTCAAAGTGCGGCGACGCTTTTGCAACGCTCCGTCGTTACTTGACGTCGCCTCCCATACTGCGCCACTACGACCCTACGGCCCCTACAGAGGTGCATACGGACGCCAGTGGTGTTGGCCTCGGCGCTGTCCTTGCGCAGCGCAAACCAGGGTTCCCGGAATACGTCGCGGCGTATGCAAGCCGTGCGCTTACAAAAGCCGAGACCAGTTACACCGTCACGGAGAAAGAACGCCTGGCAATCATCTGGGCTCTTCGCCAACGGTACTTTTGGCGAGGGATGTACCGCTACGTGCAGAAATTCGTTCGCTCCTGCATAGATTGTCAGCGCCGCAAAACTTCAACGCACCTGCCGCCGCCAGGTCTGCAGCCTCTACCTTGCCCTGACTGGCCGTTTGGGCGCGTTGGTATCGATTTGTATGGGTCACTTCCGCTAACGTCGGCTGGTAACCGCTGGGCCATCGTCGCTGTAGACCACCTCACGCGATACGCCGAAACCGCCGCCCTCCCCGCGGCTACAGCGCGCGATGTGGCTTCCTTCCTGCTCCACCGATTCATGCTGCGTCACGGTCCACCCCAGGAACTGCTCAATGATCGAGGCCGTGTCTTCCTGTCCGAAGTCGTCGAAGCCATTCTCAAAGAGTGCAATGTTGTTCACCGCAAAACGGCTGCTTACCACCCGCAGACGAATGGCCTCACCGAACGCTTCAACCGTACGCTCGGCGACATGCTCTCCATGTACGTCGCCGCCGATCACACAAATTGGGATGCCATTCTGCCATTCGTCACCTACGCCTATAATACCACCCGTCAGAGCACTACTGGTTTTTCGCCTTTCTTCTTATTATATGAAAGGCACCCGTCGCACACCATCGACACGATACTTCCATACACGCCGGATCCATCTGAGTGTGCGCCTATTTCTAACACAGCCAGGCTTGCTGAAGAGTGTCGAGAGCTTGCAAAGACCTTTACTACACATGATCAAGAGCGGCAGAAGAGTATTCACGCTGACACCAGCACTTCTGCGCCTACGTTCCTCCCTGGAGTGCTCGTATGGCTCTCGGTCCCTACCACGGCAACTGGCCTCTCCTCAAAACTACTGTCCAAATACGAAGGCCCCTTCCGTGTCGTTGAATGCACTTCCCCTGTAAACTACCTGATCGAACCCATCGAACCATCTTCGGACATGCGCCGTCGAGGGCGCGACATTGTCAACGTGGAGCGCCTCAAGGTCTACCATGACCCGCTCATAGTAACCAGCTGTTAGGTCGCCAGGCGGCTCCCTTTTCGTATCCGGGGTAATTGTAGCGAAGCTTTGGAACTATATACAGTGGGTCATCCTGTCCAGCGCCTTCTAGTGGGTCGCCCTCTTCGACGAGAACGAGCAGCTTGTGCTGAGAGTCGGTCCCCGCCTTGGCTGTCGCTCTGTGCATCGTCGCCAATAAATGACTTAACAATATATATATATATATATATATATATATATATATATATATATATATATATATATATATATCCGACTCTTCCCCTCTTGGTGTTCTGAGCCGAGGCAGGCACTGCCAAATAAACGGTTCTGTTGACCTTCAGTGGTGATGTCTTCCTGCGTCTTCCAGAGTGGTGAAGGTTCGTCAAGATCCCCGACGTCCTCCTGCGCTCGTGTTCTACCTAGATCTACGATCCAGTCACCGCTTGCGCATGGCCACCCCCGTAGCTATGCAGCCATCCGACCAAACAGCTAGCCCTAACGCTACAGCACCGATTGAACCGTCTGCCTTCTCTTCGTACACTGTCACAAGTCCTATGCCCGAACCACCCATGTTCGCGGGTCTCCGCGGTGACGCCGTCGAGGACTGGCTCGACATTTACAACCGCGTGAGTTCAGTCAATCGGTGGACCGAAGCCATGTTTGTGGCCGTGTTTGTGGACGGAGTTCGCGCATCTGCCCTTGTAGATACTGAAGCCGCCGTATCCGTCATGAACGCAAAACTTAGCCGGTTCCTGCGCAAATTGACGACGCCACTTTCCGGGCTCTCCCTCCGTAAAGCTAGCCCACAAAGCATTCACCCTACAGCGGTGTGCACAGCCCGCCTCATGATTCAGGACACGATGTACGCCGTCGAACTCATCGTAATTCCTGCATGCTCTCACGACGTCATCCTAGGATGGGATTTTCTCTCCCGCCACGACGCCGACATTCATTGCGCACCAGCTGAAATAGAGCGCTCACCATTCGCTGATTTGACGCCGGCCGACAGTCCATCAGCTGCAAGCAAGGTCCTCGTCAAAGACGACACCAAAGTGCCTGTAAACTCGTCAAAGGCGGTGTCGGTCTACTGCGCCAGTCATTCCGACACCGTTGAACTCCTCTCGCCATCTGACCGTGTTTTCATGAGGAAAGGTTTCCTGGTTCCTTTCACGACCGTTCAAGTCACTCACGGCAGCACCTCTATTAAGGCGAAAGCCTTTAATGTCTCATGCTCACGTCCGTCCGGTGTCCGTCCGGCGTCCGTCCGTCCGGTGTCCGTCAGTCTGTCCATCCGGATGTCCGTCTGTCCGTCCGGATGTCCGTCTGTCCGTCCGGATGTCCGTCTGTCCGTCCGTTCGTCCGTCCCTCCGTCCGGATGTCTGTCCCTCCGTCCGGATGTCCGTCCGTCTGTCCGTCGGTCCGTCCGTCCGGATGTCCGTCTGTCCGTCCGGATGTCCGTCCGTCCGTCCGTCGGGATGTCCGTCTGTCCGTCCGTCCGGATGTCCGTCTGTCCGTCCGGATGTCCGTCCCTCCATCCGTCCGGATGTCAGTCTGTCCGTCCGTCCGGATGTCCACCCGTCCTTCCGTCCGTCCGGATGTCCACCCGTCCGTCCGGATGTCAGTATGTCCATCCGTCCGGATGTCAGTCTGTCCGTCCGTCCGTCCGGATGTCTGTCCGTCCGTCCGGATGTCCGTCCGTCCGGATGTCAGTCTGTCCGTCCGTCCATCCCGGATGTCCGTCTGTCCGTTCGTCCGGATGTCCGTCTGTCCGTCCGTCCGTCCGTCGGGATGTCCGTCTGTCCGTCCGTCCGGATGTCCACCTGTCCGTCCGTCCGTCCGGATGTCCGTCCGTCCGTCCGTCCGGATGTCAGTCTCTCCGTCCGTCCGTCTCGGATGTCCGCCCGTCCGTCCGGATGTCCGCCCGTCCGTCCGTCCGTCCGGATGTCCACCCATCCGTCCGTCCGTCCGGATGTCAGTCTGTCCGACCGAATGTCAGTCTGTTCGCCCGTCCGTCCGGATGTCCGTCTGTCCGTCCGTCCGTCTGTCCGTCCGTCGGTCTTTCCGTCCGTCTTTCCGTCAGTGGAATGGCCACACGCTTTCGCCGAACACAATTTGGAATGTACAAAGTGTCCTTCAATTTTTCTTTTTTTGTTACGAACTCATCCCCGTACAGTGTTACGTTGGTGCGAGGGGAATGTCTCGGCAGCGTGGAACCCATCGAAGGCGCACAAGTTATGGATGAACACTATGACACTCACTGCCCAAGTTCCAGTACGCTCAGTGCTGTTTCTACATCTGCTTCATGATCCGCTGATGTATATTGTCACGTGGTCGTGACGTCGGCGAAGGCAGAAGTCAGTAGGTCCAAAATGAAACTGTTTATTAGGCCGAACTTGTGGCCGGTAAACAGAAAGTCAGATTACGGCAATACACACTGCACTGATAGCGGCGAACAGAGCGTCGGCCGTCGATCAACTGTACATCGTTGGAACGCGCCGGCTTTTATAACGCACGCGTCGAACATTCTAGCCTTATCACTAGTCGTCGCGGAAGCTCTGGAATAATCTTGAGTGTTAGCGTCTTGCGTGCAATCTTAACAGGATGATCTACTACAAGCGAGAAGCTTCTGGAACAATAAGGCGCGGTCTGCGCCGAGTACTGCTGATAGTCTTTGTGGGCGGAAATCGAATACAGTGAAAGAAACGCGCGTGGCAATGCCCCCCCTCTGAAAAAAGGCATCGTCCCGATGCTTAAAACAGAACACATGGTAAAAATACATGTAACAATAAATAACGACAATAAATCAAGAAAGTTCGATAAACAATACGCACAAGCAAGAAAGTCCAATGAAAGAAAAAAAGAAGTACAGTCCTCAGGTTCACTACCGCGTGTAAAACGGCTTGAGGCGCACGACATTGACGACTTCAGGTCGCGCACGGCGCCGTTGAGAGTTCGAAATGCCGTCGGGGACAACCTCGTAATCGAGTGTGCCGAGACGTCGAAGCACCCTATACGGTCCGAAGTATCGTCGCAGAAGTTTTACAGCGAAAGCTGTTATGAGATCACAACAAGGGTCGTTTCTGCGCCGTAGTTGTCCGCCGCCGCCGCCGGTGTCCGTAACCAATATCGCACGAAATAAGAAAAAACTAAATAAATCAAAGAAAACCTGTGACAGAATGGGAATCGAACCCGGGTCCTCTGCGTGGCAGCCCAGCACTCTACCACTGAGCTACGCCACTGCTTGAAACTGCGGTGCAAACTGACCCCCAGGCAGGCTTAATATCTGGTAAGGAATCGCGTTAACGTGTGTTGTAAAGCGTTTTAGAGCAGTAAAGTAAGAACCAGGCGTCACACAATGCGAATTGCGTAACGAGTGGGTCGTTCAATGCTCCGAACCCATTACAAAAGCCTGTGGCATAATTCTTCATCGTCGTCAGCCACAGCGTCAACAAAGTGCACATAATTCAAGTAAAGCTGCAATGGGGGGCTAGTTGGTGTGAATACATGGCTTGTTCGCGCTGCCAGGAACTGGACGAATTACACTAGAAGGGACAAACCGAAGAGAAAAAACGAAGGGAAAACCGCTGCTGGAAGCGGTGGAGGGATGTATCGAAGACTTTGGTGAAGGACGGTTCATGCAAGAAAGTGAGATTCGTGTTCGTGATTTCCTGGACCTCCTTAGTTTATACCTGAACTATTTTTATATTGCATACGAGGACTCCTTATTTTGCCAAAAAAGACGGAATATGCATAGGGTCATGTATTGCTCCTATTTTGTCCGACATATATATGGCCCCGCGGCAACAGATCGCTGAAACCTCTTTTTCTTGATCTGGGCATCACGGCTTGTTTTAGATACGTTGACGATTTTTCGCTTTGTGTCCCTGTTTCCCACGACCATAGCAGACTGGAAAGTGTTTAACTCTGTTCGAGGACCATTTCCAAGGGTTAGAGTTCACTTTAGAAAGACCAGTGGATGGTGCCATCAAATTTCTGGACATTGAAATTAATTTGAGCATGCATCACACTTGTTGGAAATATTCACCGAGGGGAGAGAAGGATCTGCTTAGGTTTGACTCTGGCCACTCGAAACTTGTCAAAAGAGGTGTGGCCGTGCAATGCATACAGCAATCCATTAAAAAATCGTGTAAGCACGCGGTTCAAGATAGCATTGCTCGACAGGTTGCGAGGCTCAAGCAGGCCTTGTACCCCGATAAGTTGATCTGCTCGGTAGCCGAGAAGATACTACGCACCGTCACTTCCGGCAAGAAGGCTCCCTCTTGCTCAGGTCAGAGTGGACAGAGGCGAAAACCTGTGGTAATCCCGTACGTTCACCACTTCTCACATAAGATCAAGAAAATTGCGGCAAAATACGACGTCGACGTTGTATTCTCGGCACCCCTGAAATTGAAGGGTCTTTGCAGGAAGGTAAATGCATCACTAAGCGAAGGAAAGGGAGACACTTGCACTATCAAACATAGGAACAAGTTTGTGGACTGCACAGATTGTGTTGTGTACGGCATCCCACTCTCTTGTGACAAGAAATACATCGGCCAGACAGGCCGTTGCCTTAACGTTCAGCTTAAGGAACACAACTATGCATGCTCATTATTGACACACCCCGGCAACTTGGCTGCGCACTGCGCCGCGTGTATGTGTAAGCCTTCTTTTTCGGGCACAGAAGTAATGAAGCGAGCAGCCGATCAAACAGAAACAGAATTAATAGAGGCTTATTTCATTCACACAAGTGAAGGTTGCGTTAGCGCACCTTCTATCCTCCTTTCTCAAAAAGAAATAGATTTCTTGAAATCAGGTATGATAACTTAGATATGTTGACTGGCATGTGTTTGACGTAGAAGGTGACGCTCCACTTTTTTTCGTGTGTCTTATTGATTGGATGTGTTTCCTTTCTTTTTCTTTTTTTCTTTTGGGTCCCACATAAGAAAGGTGTGGCACGAAAAATAAACAGTTGTTAGTACGCGCTTCACCCTGTGTGCCTGTCCCTTCTAGTGTAATTCGTCCAGTTCCTGGCAGCGCGAACAAGCCATGCACATAATTCGTTACAAGAGTGTAGCGGGCACCACGCTTTTCTGAAGAATGACGAAGAATGGCATAGTAGACGCTTCCCGACAACACAAAAATTATGATGATTTATAACGTAGTGGGTACCATGCAAGTGGGCTTGTAGTAGTTGCCCCAAGAGTGTTTAAAAAGGGCTAAAGGCCGCTTTCCCAGCTTTCGCTGTGGCTGTGCTGCGCTGTGGCTGTGCTCCTTTTTTTTCACTGAGTCCACGTCGTCGTATCGGCGTCCACACCCAAACGCGGTCGCCGGGCTGGTATTCCACGAACCGTCATCGAAGATTGTAGCGGCGGCTGTCAGTCGTCTGCTCATTTTTGATCCGCAGGCGGGCGAGCTGTCGTGCTTCTTCGGCGCGCTGTAGGTAGGCGGTTACGTCGATGTTTTCCTCGTCGGTCTCGTTTGGCAACATGACGTCGAGCGTCGTTGCCGGGCTCTGTCCGTAGACGAAAGTGTATGGCGTCATCTGCGTCGTTTCTTGCACGGCCGTGTTGTATGCGAAGCTCACGTAGGAAGGGTGGCGTCCCACGTCTTGTGTTCGACGTCGACGTACATGGCCAGCATGTCAGCGATGGTCTTATTTAGACGCTCGGTCAGGCCGTTGGTCTGTGGGTGGTAGGCGGTGGTCCGGCGGTTACTTGTTTGGCTGTACCTCAGGATCGCCTGAGTTAGGTCCGCAGTAAAGGCCGTACCTCTGTCGGTAATGAGGACCTCTGGGGCGCCATGTCGCAGTACGATGTTCTCGACGAAGAACTTTGCTACCTCGGCGGCACTGCCCTTGGGCAGGGCCCTTGTCTCGGCGTAGCGGGTGAGGTAGTCAGTAGCTACGACGATCCATTTGTTTCCGGAAGTCGACGTCGGAAACAGCCCCAGTAAGTCCATGCCGATTTGCTGGAACGGCCGGCGAGGTGGCTCGATGGGCTGCAGAAGTCCGGCTGGCGTAGTCGGTGGTGTCTTCCGTCGCTGGCAATCTCGGCAAGTCCTCACGTAGTGGGTGACGTCGGCAGTGAGTGAGGCCAGTAGTACTTTTCTTGTATCCTTGCCAGCGTACGGGAAAATCCAAAGTGTCCAGCCATCGGGTCGTCATGCAAAGCGTGCAGAACTTCTGGACGTAATGCCGAAGGTACTACGAAGAGGGAGTCGGCCCGAAGTGGCAAGAAGTTTTTCTTTAAAAGAACGCCGTTGCGCATGAAAAACGACTCCAATCCTCGTCTGAATACCTTTGGAGCCACAGTTGCTTTGCCCTCGAGGTATTCCATAAGGCCCTTGAGTTCCGGATCGGCGCGCTGTCGCTCGGCGAAGTCGTCGGCACTTATGGTTCCCAGGAAGCCGTCATCATCCTGGTCGTCCAGCGGCGGTGGGTCGACGGGGGGCACGAGACAGGCAGTCGGCGTCAGAGTGTTTTCTTCCGGACTTTTAAACGACGGTAATATCGAATTCTTGAAGTCTTAGGCTCCACCGTGCGAGGGACCTGAAGGGTCCTTCAAGTTAGCTAGCCAACACAAATCGTGGTGGTCGCTCACAACTTTGAAAGGCCTGCCATAGAGGTAGGGGCGAAACTTGGATGTTGTCCAGATGATGGCAAGGCACTCCTTTTCCATTGTAGAATAGTTGGCTTTCGCCTTGGATAGCGACCGGCTAGCATAACTGATGACCCTTTCCAGTCCGTCAGACCTCTGCACAAGCACTGCACCGAGTCCAACACTGCTTGCGTCGGTGTGCACTTCTGTTTCGGCGTATTCGTCGAAATGCGCAAGTATTGGTGGCGTCTGTAGGCGTCGTTTAAGTTCGTGAAATGGTTCGACTTGCGCAGTATCCCACTTGAATTCGACGTCGGATTTCGTGAGGTGAGTTAGCGGCTCGGCGATACGTGAAAATTCCTTGACGAAGCGTCTGTAGTAGGCGCACAAGCCGAGAAATCGGCGCACGGCCTTTTTGTCAGTTGGCGGCGGGAAGGCGGCGACAGCAGCCGTTTTTCGCGGGTCCGGGCGAATTCCAGACTTGCTGATAACGTGGCCCAAGAACAAGAGCTCCTCGCACGCGAAGCGGCACTTCTCTGGCTTCAGGGTGAGTCCGGAATTCTTGATTGCTTGAAGTACCGCTTCAAGGCGCCGGAGGTGTTCGTCAAAGTTTGAGGCAAACACAACGACGTCGTCCAAGTACACGAGGCACGTCTGCCACTTCAAGCCCGCCAACACCGTATCCATCACGCGTTGGAAAGTCGCAGGAGCCGAGCAAAGGCCAAAGGGCATGACTTTGAACTCGAACAGGCCATCTGGTGTTATAAAGGCAGTGTTTTCTTGGTCTCTCTCGTCGACTTCGATTAGCCAGTAGCCGGTCTTGAGGTCCATCGACGAAAAGTACTTCGCGTTGTGGAGTCGATCCTGGGTGTCGTCTATCCGTGGGAGAGGGTACACGTCTTTCTTTGTAATCTTGTTCAGGCGACGATAATCGACGCAGAAACGAAGGGTTCCGTCCTTCTTCTTCACTAAGACCACGAGTGACGCCCACGGACTTTTGGACGCCTGAATGATGTCGTCGCGTAGCATTTCGTCAACTTGTTTCTTCACGGCCTCGCGTTCTCGCGTCGACACTCTGTACGGACTCTGACGGACTGGTTGGGCACTTTATTCTGTTATGATGCGATGTTTCGCGACTGGGGTCTGTCGAATTCTTGACGACGCCGAGAAGCAGTCCTTGAATTGCAAGAGCAGACTTTTGAGCTGGTCTTGTTTGGCATTCGGAAGGCTCGGGTTGACATCGGATTCTAGTTCGGGACCACGATTCGTCGAAACAGGTTCGGCAGCATCGAAGAGGGCGAAAGCGTTGCTGGCGGCCACGCATTCGTCGATGTAGGCAACCGTCGTTCCAATGTTGAGATGCCTATATTCGTAGCTGAAGTTTGTCAGCACTACCTTTGCTTTACCGTCACGCAGCTCAGCTATACCTCTTGCGACGCAAATTTGACGGTTCAGGAGTAGGTGCTGATCGCCCTCGATGACGCCTTCAAGGTTAGCGGGTTTCTCGGTACCGACGGAAATAATGACGCTGGAAAGCGGAGGCACAGTCACTTGCTCTTCTATCACATTCAACGCGTGGTTCCCTGGCGTCGCGTCGGGCGGGAGCGCTTTTTCTGAGGTTAGTGTTATCGACTCAGACCTCAGGTCGATGACGGCGCCGTGGTCACTTAGGAAGTCCATTCCAAGTATCACATCCCTGGAGCAGTGTTGTAGGATTACAAAGCTCGCAGGATAAGTCCGGTTATTGATGGTGACTCTCGCCGTGCAGACTCCAATTGGCGTTATCAGGTGGCCTCCAGCTGTCCGGATTTCGGGTCCACTCCACGCGGTCTTTACTTTCTTCAGCTTGCCGGCGAATGGCCCACTGACGACGGAATAGTCGGCCCCAGTGTCGACGAGAGCGGTGACGTTCTGGCCGTCGATGAGAACGTCGAGGTCGCTAGTCCGTCGCCTTGCGTTCCGGTTAGGTCGCGGCGTCGGGTCACGGCTGCGTCGATTTGTTGCGATGCTTTCATGCTGCGTCGTCAGGTCTTCCTCGATCAGCGTCGTTTCGTAACCAGGGCTCTGTCTGTTTCGCGTCGTGTCCAGCAGGTTTCGTCGCGGCAGCGTCGTCGGCGTCGGCGGAGGATCTTCGGTAGTTCGACGTACAGCAACCGCACCTCCATCGGTTGCTGCCCTTAGTTTTCCGGGTAAGAGCTCGGAGATTGGCCCCGAGCCGGGCTGGTGTACTGCCTACGATGCGATGAGGTGTAGCGGCCTGGCGACGGCGAACGGGAGGGTCGTCGGGGTGTCCACTGCGCTCCTGCGAGGTAGTCGGCAATGTCTTGCGGTCGTTCACCCCGCTGTGGACGAGGCGCGTTGACGGCGAAACCGCGTAGCCCCATCTGTCGGTACTGGCAACGGCGGTAGGTGTGGCCGGCCTCGCCGCAGTGGTAGCAGAGTGGACGGTGGTCAGGGGCGCGCCAAACGTCGGTCTTCCTCGGAGCGCAGCGCTGACCGGCAGGGAGGCGGTATGGCGTCGGTGGCGGTGGCGGCGGAGCCTGGCAGCGGAACTGCGGTGGTGCAGCGTCCTGACGCGGCCTTGGAGGAGCGTTGCGGCAGACTGCAGCGGCGTAGCTCATAGCTTCCGGCTGAGGCTGTGGTGCTTCGGGAATTCCAAGTGATTGATGAACTTCCTCGCGGACAATGTCGGCGATCGAATCCACTTGCGGCTGCGGCGAGGGTAACAGCTTGCGCAGCTCCTCCCGCACGATCGCTCGGATGGTCTCGCGCAGGTCGTTGGTGCTGAGGCCATGTGCTTCGGCGTAGTTCGTTGTTGAAGAGCGGCGGTCGTACTGTCTTGTGCGCATCTCAAATGCCTTTTCGATTGTCGTGGCCTCAGTAAGAAATTCGTCGACAGTCTTGGGCGGGTTGCGGACAAGTCCCGCAAACAGCTCTTGCTTAACACCTCGCAACAGGAACCGGAGCTTCTTCTCCCCAGCCATGGCGGGGTCGGCGTGCCGGAACAGTCTCGTCATCTCTTCCGTGAAGAGCGCCACGGTTTCATTTGGCAGCTGCATACGTGTTTCCAATAGCGCTTCGGCTCTCTCCTTGCGGACGACGTTTGTGAAGCTGTCCAGGAATGCGGCGCGAAAAAGGTCCCAGGTTGTGAGTGTGGCTTCTCGGTTCTCGAACCAAGTCCGAGCGGAATCTTCCAGGGCGAAATAAACGTGGCGCCACTTGTCATCGTCGGTCCAGTTATTGAAAAGGGCGACCCGGTCGAACCTTTCGAGCCAGCTCTCCGGGTCTTCGAGTGATGAGGCCCGGAAGGTGGGTGGCTCCCTGGGTTGATGTAGCCGGAGCGGTGTAGGGGCCGCTGGGGCGGTCATCGTTCTGGTCGCGGTCGATGTCGCGGTCTTGGGCTGCCTGGTGGTTTCGGGAAGTAGCCCGTACTCCGGCTGGAGTCCCTTGTGCTTGCGGCTAGTTCGAGGATCGGGGCGTTCTTTGGCGTCGGCTTCTTCGTGGCTTGGGCCCGGGTTAGTGCTCCGTGGGGGCGTCCGGATCATGAACGAAGCAGCACCTCCACCAGATGTCACATGGTCGTGACGTCGACGAAGGCGGAAGTCAGTAGGTCCAAAATGAAACTGTTTATTAGGCCGAACTTGTGGCCGGTAAACAGAAAGTCAGATTACAGCAATACACACTGCACTGATAGCGGCGAACAGAGCGTCGGCCGTCGATCAACTGTACATCGTTGGAACGCGCCGGTTTTTATAACGCACGCGTCGAACATTCTAGCCTGATCACTAGTCGTCGCGGAAGCTCTGGAATAATCTTGAGTGTTAGCGTCTTGCGTGCAATCTTAACAGGATGATCTACTACAAGCGAGAAGCTTCTGGAACAATAAGGTGCGGTCTGCGCCGAGTACTGCTGATAGTCTTTGTGGGCGGAAATCGAATACAGTGAAAGAAACGCGCGTGGCAATATGGTTCCTCCATTCCCGACAACCTTACGCCAGTCCAGCGTTCCCAGCTACTGGGCCTGTTGGAAGAATTTCGCTCTTCTTTCGATGTCGCTCAACCTTCTCACGGCCGCACGTCCGCCGTAACGCATCGCATCAACACGGGCGCCTAACCACCACTGAGACAACGCCCATATAGCGTGTCTGCCACAGAACGCCGTGTAATCAACGAGCAAGTCGACGACATGCTTCGACGCGATGTTATTCGACCTTCTAACAGCCCCTGGGCGTCTCCTGTCGTTCTCGTTGCGAAGAAGGACAATTCTGTGTGGTTCTGTGTGGGCTACCGACGCCTCAAGAAGATCACTCATAAGGACGTGTATCCACTACCGCGAATAGACGACGCGATTGACAGCCTGCAAGGAGCAGAATTCTTTTCATCTCTCGATTTGCGCTCTGGGTACTGGCAAGTACCTATGGCCGAAGACGCTCGACCGAATACCGCCTTTGTCACGCCGGACGGCTTGTATGAATTCAACGTCATGCCGTTTGGGCTGTGCAATGCGCCCGCCATCTTTGAGCGCATGATGGATACCGTTCTGCGCAACCTGAAATAGCACACGTGCCTGTACTACCTCGACGACGTCGTCGTTTTCGCTCCGGACTTCTCCAAGCATCTTCAACGCCTGCGGCATGTGTTGACGCGCTTGAGTGACGCCGGCCTGCAACTGAACCTAAAGAAGTGCCGATTTGCAGCACGGCAGCTGACAATACTCGGCTACGTCGTGTCCAAGGACGGAATTCTCCCCGATCCAGCCAAGCGTCGGGCCGTGACCGAGTTCCCCAAGCCGACGTCCGTCAAGGAACTGCGCAGTTTCGTTGACTGTGTGCCTACTTTCGGCGCTTCATTCGAAACTTCGCGACTATCATATCGCCGCTGACGAAGCTCCTCGGAAGTAACGGGCCTCTCCATTAGTGGTCGTCAAAGTGCGACGACGCTTTCGCAACACTCCGTCGTTTGTTGACGTCGCCTTCCATACTACGCCACTACGATCCTACGGCCCCTACAGAGGTACATACGGACGCCAGTGGTGTTGGTCTCGGCGCTGTCCTTGCGCAGCCCAAACCAGGGTTCCCGGAATATGTCGTGGCGTATGCAAGCCGTACGCTTACAAAAGCCGAGACCAATTACACCGTCACGGAGAAAGAATGCCTGACAATCATCTGGGCACTTAAGAAGTTCCGACCGTTATTTGTACGGTCCCCATTTGATGTCGTCACCGACCATCACGCACTGTGCTGGTTGTCGTCATTGAAGGATCCCTCAGGCCGTCTCGCCCGTTGGGCACTTCGCCTGCAAGACTACGACATCCGCGTGCTGTACCGCAACGGACGCCAGCATGCTGACGACGACGCCCTGTCGCGCTCTCCATTGCCTGACGACAATGCCCACAGTCTCACCTTGCTGTTTCTTTCATCGACCTTCACACCATCGCTACCGAACAGCGCAAGGATCAATGGATTGCCTCACTGATAGACTTGCTGACTGATCCATCGGCAAAACCATCCACTCGCGCGTTCCGTCGTCAAGCCCACCATTTCGCCGTTCGCGACGACCTCCTCCACCGACGCAATTACAACGGTGACGGCCGCCAGTGGCTGCTAGTCATACCCCGCAGTCTACGCTCTGACATATGCGAGTCGTTCCACTCTGATCCGCAATGTGCGCACTCCGGGGTATCGAAGACTTCCCACCACATTCGCCAATGGTACTTTTGGCGAGGTATGTACCGCTACGTGCAGAAATTCGTTCGCTCCTGCATAGATTGTCAGCGCCGCAAAACTTCAACGCACCTGTCGCCGGCAGGTCTGCAACCTCTACCTTGCCCTGACCGGCCGTTTGGGTGCGTTGGTATTGATTTGTATGGGCCACTTCCGCTAACGTCGGCTGGTAACCGCTGGGTGATCGTCGCTGTAGACCACCTCACGCGATACGCCGAAACCGCCGCCCTCCACGCGGCTACAGGGCGCGATGTGTCCTCCTTCCTGCTCCAACGATTCATGCTGCGTCACGGTCCACCCCAGGAACTGCTGAGTGATCGAGGCCGTGTCTTCCTGTCCGAAGTAGTCGGAGCCATTCTCAAAGAGTGCAACGTTGTTCACCGCAAAACTGCTGCTTACCGCCCGCGGACGAATGGCCCCACCGAACGCTTCAACCGTACGCTCGGAGACATGCTCTCCGTGTACGTCCCCGCCGATCACACAAATTGGGATGCCATTCTGCCGTTCGTCACCTACGCCTGTAATACCGCCCCTCAGAGCACTACTGGTTTTTCACCTTTCTTCTTACTATATGTAAGACACCCGTCGCACACCATCAACACGATACTTCCATACAAGCCGAATCCATCTCAGTGTGCGCCTATTTCTGACACAGCCAGGCTTGCTGAAGAGTGTCGAGAGCTTGCAAAGACTTTAACTACACATGATCAAGAGCGGCAGAAGAGCATTCGCGCTGACACCAGCACTTCTGCGTTCACGTTCCTCCCTGGAGCGCTCGTATGGCTCTCGATCCCTACCACTGCAACTGGCCTCTCTTCAAAACTACTGCCGAAATACGAAGGCCCCTGCCGTGTCGTCTAACGCACTTCCCCTGTAAACTACCTGATCCAACCCATCGACCCATCTTCGGACATGCGCCGTCGAGGGCGTGACATTGTCAACGTGGAGCGCCTCAAGGTCTACCATGACCCGCTCATAGTAACCAGCTGTTAGGTCGCCAGACGGCTTCCTTTTCGTACCCGGGGTAATTGTAGCGAAGCTTTGGGGACTATACAGTTGGTCGTCCTCTCCAGCGCCTTCTAGAGGGTCACCCTCTTCGAAGAGAACGAGCAGCTCGTGCTGAGAGTCGGTCGCCGCCTTGACTGTCGCTGTCGTGCATCGTCGCCGAGTGCCCGCCAATAAACGTCTTAACAATACATATATATGAACAACAACTTTTTTCATGTCTTGAGCAAAGAAATTCATTACTTCAAGAATTACAAGACAAATACAAATACAAATGTATATTCTCATTGCTCACAGAAAGACGTTTCCATGTTGCAAGTATGAACAAGCTACGACGTTCACAAGAGCAGCAATTGCCTCCTGAAATAACCAAGTTTCAAACACGCAACGTTTCTAGAGAATTAAAAAAATCATGCCATATTCACGAAGTGAATGATGATGAGTGGGAAAAGCTGCATCGTTTTTGTCCATGGCAGAAAGAGTATGTGTGGTCTGGAACGCGCTTATACTTCATGGTCATCAGCGTCATCGTTATCACGTGTAGTGGGTACATTCCACTACACGTGGCTACCTACTACTACTACTACTACTACTACTACTACTACTACTACTACTACTACTACTACAGAGGAGGGACAGACCCACACACTAAGGAGCTTCGCCCCTAAAAAAATCAAAGGATATCCACGAAGGGAATGATGATGAAGGAGCTTGCTCCAGAGGTTTAAATCCGGTAAACCGTGAATCCTCTTTACAGCTGCTCAATCATCATCATATAAAGAAATGACTCTCATCTCGGGGTCCGCTTGTCTTTGCGCCCGCTTCGTTGCGGCCTCGCGCGACGCGCCGCCTCCGGGTCCGCTTGTCGACGAGCCCGTTTAGCTTCGGCATCGCGAGCCCTCGCTGCTGCCGCCGCCTCGGTGCTGGCAGTGGCTTGTGCTTTCTGTCGGCGCTGGCGTCTCTCTTCGGCCTCACGAGCTCTCCCCGCAGGGTCTTGGCGGCGAGCCCGCGTTGCTGCTGCATTGTGAGCCCTCCGCACTGCGGCCTTGGCTTCTTCGGTGTTCATGATGACTATCGGTAGCGAATTGCACTGAGCGAGCTTCCGGCGCGCCAAGAGCGAGCGCCACCGGTGGGCGCCATTCAAGTGAACCGAGAGCACAGCTGCGCCTCCAGCGGGAGCAATGGGGACTAGCGTATATGGCGGGATGGACGACAGACTACCCCCCCAGCAAAAGTAGCAAGCTTCTAAAAACATAGTTGATCCCTCCGTCATAGGAATCGGAATAACACGAAAGTGAAACATGTCCTTACAGAGCTGAATGTTTAATGTACATTGATATAAGAGAGCTTGCACAAAGTCTATTGGTGTTTGACAGTTGTAGCAGCGTTTAACGTGGATGCATCCACGCTGACGTTTGGTGCCACGTCTGTATCCCGACGACTAACGTCCATGATCAATGATTAAACAAACGCATGTGGACAGAGATGATTGTGATAGCTGTACGGTGAGTGCGGAATAAGAGAAATCGGTGTGACAGCCAGAAGAGCATCACTGATTGGACGCCGAACTTGGGCTAAGGTCGCCTACTCGCGGCATGTCAGAGTCATTGAACACCACTGCCCGACCAGATCGAAACGCAATGCGCGTCATGTCTTCGCCGCTGGCCGGCTGCGATTTTTCACGGGGCGAGCGTAAGTAGTTACGCGGGGTTACGGCCACGCGATGCATTCGTGCGTCGCAGAGCTATTTTTGGTATGGATGGATACTATGAGAGAGGCCGACGCTAGGGGTAAGGTAGCCCGCTGGCAGTGTGTTAATGCGTCGACAAAATTGCACTTTTTCTATTCGAAACGCGCCGAACGGGACGGACGCGTAGAAACGATGCTCTGAAGGAACAAGTCGTGCATTTCACGGTCTTAATGCGTTACATCACTTTAGCAAGAGCACTGTGAGAGGACAGCGTTAGATAAATAAGGCGCGCTTGTGAATCCTGCAGAGCAGGGGTCTCAAACACGCGGGCCGCATGCGGCCCGGGATGCTCTGTGTTGCGGCCCGCGGCCCGCACATGAGTGTCTTCGCCCCACTTTTTTGTTATTAAATATGTTCGTGAGCTACACAGATTTGATTGGTCTAAGACATTGTCTCATGGAGGCGTCCCGCGTGTTCCCCTTGCTTTGAAATATAATCATGAAACAAGAATTATATTTCACAATCGGCGTCCTGATATGAGTCGTATTGGATATCGGTATCGACATGTTGGAATGCTGGCACCAAATCTCCTTCAGAAATGACCTGTAATATGAGATATGGGAAAGCTTTCTTTCAAATAACAGCGTTTTCTCACGAATTGTACTACAACCCCCCCCCCCCCCCGGCTCCTATTTGCATCATTGACCCGGCCCTTCAGGGACTAAATTGCGCGACTACGGCCCGTTGGCTGAGGTGAGTTTGAGACCTCTGCTGTAGAGTATGTGATCATGGCTCAGTGGTGTTACCATCGCCATCCGCTTCGAATTCTTTCGACGGCTGCGAACCCGACAAACAGTTCATTGACCCGCTCCAGGCAAAAAAAAAAATGCCCCCACCTCCCCGAAGGGAAATCGTGAGGAAATGCGAATGCATTTCGCGCGCGCTTCACTCCATTTATATATACGTGTGAGCGAGCGGGCGGGAGTGCGGGGCGCAGGGAGGAGAGAGAGTGAACGGCGAGAGAAGGAGCGGCGAAGCACTGCACCTACCCTCTGCTACACTCTCCACACACGCGGGAGCTCCGCCGAGCTTCTGCGATGCGAGCGCCCTCACACACCAGAGCGCGCTACTCCTCTCCACTCACTCTCCGCTACTCCGCCCGCACCACGTGCTCCGGTTGCTAGGGGCGAGGATAAGCGCGCGCGCCCGCAGCTGTTTCTATGGGAGAGGGAGTGAGAGCGGAGAGATAAAAAATTACACCATCTTCCGCTAAAGGGAACCATGTGTAGATGTGAAGCAGCTGGCGCTAACGCTTACACTGGCGGCGGCGTTGACGCTGGCGCTCATCGTAGCGTTGCGCAGGAGAGAAAACTGGGGATGCGTAAAGCACGGAGCGATGGAGCGGTGTTTCCTACTGGAACATGCCAATCGCTGCTAATGTGCAATGAGAGACAGAAGACTCCGACTAGACACAGAGACTCGCAGTCCGCTTTTAGTTAACGCGCACGCTGCGAATTTTTATTGTTCAGCAACGCACAGGAGAAATCTCCCACCGGCACCACCTTGGAGGTCAAGATCCATTGCCATATATACGGGGTGCCCAGTGAATGGTTGTGCAGCGCGAGCAGTCGGTTTTTTCAACCAAGAAACTCGCTAGCAGACGCTGCCTGTGTCGGCGTCGCGAGGCGAGAGAGGGCGGAGCGTAGGAGAGGAGAGGGAGGGGGTGCGCATGCGCAGTGGGAGTGTGGACGCTGTGGGCAGAGATGCCTAGAGAAGAGAGGGAGGAGCGTAGGAGAGGAGAGAGAGGTTGGACGCGCATGCGCAGTGGGAGTGTGGACGCCGCGGGCAGGGATGCCCAGAGGAGAGAGGGGGGAGCGAAGCAGGGGAGAGAGGAGGGGAGGTGCATGCGCAGTGAGGGTGTGGTTGCCGCGGGGAGGGATGCC